>JACEWE010000079.1:118730-158739 GCA_014839755.1 Sylvia borin | reverse complement strand
AAAAAATGAGCCAGGGGACCCCAAAAATGACCTAGAGGGACCACAGCGACCTGGGGGGGGCAAAGGGACCCCAAAATCAGCCACAGGGACCCCAAAAATCCCCTCAGAGATGCCAAAATCCCCCAGGGCCCCTTAAAGTGCCCCCAGAGAGACCCAAAACCAGCCAGAGACCCCAAATATCCCCTCAAAGAGCCCCAAAAATCACCCGGGGGACCCCCAAAACCCCCCCAAAGGGCCTCAAGAGCCACCTGAGCCCCCCAAAAGGAGCCCCAAAAGCTCCTGAGGCCTCTCAGAACCCCTCAGATCTCCGCAAACCTCCCCGAAAACCGACCCCGAGCCCCCCAAAAACGACCCTGAGCTCCCTCCCAGGAGCTCCCCAAATCCCCTCAGGGCTTTTTGATGTCTGTCAGAGCCCCAAATCCCCTCAAATCTCCCTAAAAATGACCCCGAGCCCCCCAAAAACTCCTCCCCAGGAGCCCCCCGAGGCTCCCCAAATCCCCTCAGGGCATTTTGATGCCTGTCAGAGCCCCAAAATCCCCCCAAATCTCCCCAAAAACGACCCCGAGAACAAAAAAAATCCCCTCAGGGCTTTTTGATGCCTGTCAAAACCCCCAAATCCCCCCAAATCTCCCCAAAAACGACCCCGAGTCCCCCAAAAACCTCCCTCTCAGGAGCTCCCCAAATCCCCTCAGGGCATTTTGATGTCTGTCAGAGCCCCAAAATCCCCTCAAATCTCCCCAAAAACGACCCCGAGAACCAAAAAAATCCCCTCAGGGCTTTTTAATGCCTGTCAGAGCCCCAAATCCCCCTTAAATCTCCCTAAAAATGACCCCGAGTCCCTCAAAACTCCCCAGGAGCTCCCCGAGCCTCCCCAAATCCCCTCAGGGCTTTTTGAGGCCTGTCAAAACCCCCAAATCCCCTTAAATCTCCCTAAAAATGACCCCGAGTCCCCCAAAAACTCCCTCCCAGGAGCCCCCCGAGGCTCCCCAAATCCCTTCGGGGCATTTTGATGTCTGTCAGAGCCCCAAAATCCCCTTAAATCTCCCTAAAAACGACCCCGAGGCCCCCAAACCTCCCTCCCAGGAGCTCCCCAAATCCCCTCAGGGCATTTTGATGTCTGTCAGAGCCCAAAATCCCCTTAAATCTCCCCAAAAACGACCCCGAGCCCCCCCAAAAGCTCCCTCCCAGGAGCCCCCCGAGGCTCCCCAGAAGCACCTCGGGGCTATTTGATGTCTGTCAAAACCCCCAAATCCCCCCAAATCTCCCCAAAAACGACCCCGAGCCCCCCAAACCTCCCTCCCAGACGCCCCCCGAGGCTCCCCAAACCCCCCCGGCGCTGCCCGAGGCCTGTCAAGGCCCCTAAACCCCCTTAAATCTCCTCAAAAATGACCCCGAGCCCCCAAAAAACTCCCTCCCAGACGCCCCCCGAGGCTCCCCAAATCCCCTCAGGGCTTTTTGATGTCTGTCAAAACCCCCAAATCCCCCTAAATCTCCCTAAAAATGACCCCGAGTCCCCCAAAACTCCCTCCCAGGAGCTCCCCAAATCCCCTCAGGGCATTTTGATGCCTGTCAAAACCCCCAAATCCCCTCAAATCTCCCCAAAAACGACCCCGAGACCCCCCAAAACTCCTCCCCAGGAGCTCCCTTAGCATCCCCAAATCCCCTCAGGGCTTTTTGACGCCTGTCAAAACTCCCAAATCCCCTCAAATCTCCCCAAAAACGACCCCGAGAACCAAAAAAATCCCCTCAGGGCTTTTTGATGCCTGTCAAAACTCCCAAATCCCCTTAAATCTCCCTAAAAATGACCCCGAGTCCCCCAAAACCTCCCTCCCAGGAGCTCCTCAAATACCCTCAGGGCATTTTGAAGTCTGTCAGAGCCCCAAAATCCCCTCAAATCTCCCTAAAAACGACCCCGAGAACCTAAAAAATCCCCTGAGGGCTTTTTGATGCCTGTCAGAGCCCCAAATCCCCTTAAATCTCCCTAAAAACGACGCCGAGACCCCCAAAAAAACTCCCCAGGAGCTCCCTGAGCCTCCCCAAATCCCCTCAGGGCTTTTTGAGGCCTGTCAAAACCCCCAAATCCCCTTAAATCTCCCTAAAAACGACCCCGAGAACCAAAAAAATCCCCTCAGGGCTTTTTGATGCCTGTCAAAGCGCCCAAATCCCCTCAAATCTCCCCAAAAACGACCCCGAGCCCCCCAAAACTCCCTCCCAGGAGCTCCCCAAATCCCCTCAGGGCATTTTGATGCCTGTCAGAGCCCAAAATCCCCCTTAAATCTCCCCCAAAACGACCCCGAGTCCCCCAAAAAACCTCCCCAGGAGCTCCCTGAGCCTCCCCAAATCCCCTCAGGGCATTTTGATGCCTGTCAAAACCCCCAAATCCCCTTAAATCTCCCTAAAAACGACCCCGAGCCCCCCAAAACTCCCTCCCAGGAGCCCCCCGAGGCTCCCCAAATCCCCTCAGGGCATTTTGATGTCTGTCAGAGCCCCAAAATCCCCTCAAATCTCCTCAAAAACGACCCCGAGGCCCCCAAACCTCCCTCCCAGACGCCCCCCGAGGCTCCCCAAACCCCCCCGGCGCTGCCCGAGGCCTGTCAAGGCCCCTAAACCCCCTTAAATCTCCTCAAAAATGACCCCGAGCCCCCAAAAAACTCCCTCCCAGGAGCTCCCCGAGGCTCCCCAAATCCCCTCAGGGCTTTTTGATGCCTGTCAAAACCCCCAAATCCTCTCAAATCTCCCCCAAACCTCCCTCCCAGACGCCCCCCGAGGCTCCCCAAAGCCCCCGGCGCTGCCCGAGGCCCGTGCCGCCGCTCCCTCACCGCTCCGTGCTCCAGACCAGCAGCGGGACGTGCGCGGCCGCGGGCCCCGGAGCGACGCCGGCCACAGCCGCCAGCAGCGCCCACAGCGCCGCCGCCATCTTGGGCACCGCGTGGCCACGCCCCCTCGGCGCGCAGCACGCACGGTCACGTGGGGCGACGTCGGGTCACGTGAGCGTGGTGATGTCACTGCGCGGTGAAGCCACGCCCCCGCGTGTGGCCCCGCCCATTCGCGGGAACCGCCAAAATCGCCTCAGGGAGCGGCAAAGGTCTGCCGAGAAATTACCTGAAAAATCTCCTCAGAGAGCCCAAAAATCCCTCAGAGAACCCCAAAATCCCCTCAGAGACCCAAAAATCCCCTCAGAGACCCAAAAATCCCTTCAGAGACCCAAAAATCTCCTCAGGGAGCCCCAAAATCCCTTCAGAGACCCCAAAAATCCCTCAGGGAGCCCCAAAATCCCTTCAGAGAGCCAAAAATCTCCTCAGAGACCCAAAAATCCCCTCAGAGAGCCACAAAATCCCCTCAGAGAGCCCCAAAATCCCCTCAGAGACCCAAAAATCCCCTCAGAGACCCAAAAATCCCCTCAGAGACCCAAAAATCTCCTCAGAGACCCCAAAAACTCTCAGAGACCCAAAAATCCCTCAGAGAGCCACAAAATCCCCTCAGAGACCCAAAAATCTCCTCAGAGAGCCACAAAATCCCCTCAGAGACCCAAAAATCCCCTCAGAGAGCCACAAAATCCCCTCAGAGAGCCACAAAATCCCCTCAGAAACCCCAAAAATCCCCTCAGAGACCCAAAAATCCCTCAGAGAGCCACAAAATCCCCTCAGAGACCCAAAAATCTCCTCAGGGAGCCCCAAAAATCCCCTCAGAGAGCCACAAAATCCCCTCAGAGAGCCCAAAAATCCCCTCAGAGGGCCCAAAACCTCCTCAGAGACCCAAAAATCCCTCAGAGACCCAAAAATCCCCTCAGAGACCAAAAAAACCCTTTAGAGACCCCAAAACCTCCTCAGGGAGCTCTAAAAATCCCTCAGAGACCCCAAAAATCCCTCAGAGAGCCACAAAATCCCTTCAGAGGCCCCAAAATCCCCTCAGAGACCCAAAAATCCATTCAGAGACCCAAAAAATCCCTTCAGAGACCCCAAAAACTCTCAGAGACCCAAAAATCTCCTCAGAGAGCCGCAAAATCCCTTCAGAGGCCCCAAAATCCCCTCAGAGAGCCCAAAACCTCCTCAGGGAGCCCTAAAAATCCCCTCACAGAGCCCCAAAATCCCCCATTTTTCTCTATTTTCCTCTCTTTTTCCCTTTCCCCCTCTTTATTCCCCCCATTTTTCCCATTTTCTCAAATTTCTCTATTTCTCCCTTATTTTTTCCCAATTTTCCCCATTTTTCCTCTCATTTTCCCCAATTTTCCCCATTTTTCCCTTATTTCCCCAATTTTCCCCATTTTTCCCTTATTTTGCCCCTTTCCCCCCGTTTTTCTCCCATTTTCCTCCATTTTCTCTATTCCCCCCCTTATTTTTTTCCCATTTTTTCTCCATTTTGCCCCAAATTCCCTCAATTTTCCCCATTTCTCCTTTTCTCTCTCCATTTCCCCCTTTTTTCTCCTTTTTTCTCCCCTTTTTTCTCCCATTTCCCCCTTTTTTTCCCTTTTCCCCATTTTCCCTCCTTTTCCCCATTTTCTCCTTTTTTCCCCTTTTTCCCTCTTTTTTCTCCCTTTTCCCCTTTTTTCTCCTTTTTCCCCCATTTTCCCCTTTTCTTCCCCTTTTCCATTTTCCCTTTTTTCCCTTTCCCCCTTTTTTCCCCTTTTTCCCTCTTTTTTTCACGTTTTTTCTCCTTTTTTCTCCTTTTTTCCTCTTTCCCCCTTTTTTCACATTTTTCTCCCTTTTCCCCTCCCCCTCTTTTCCCCCTTTTTCCCCTTCTTTCCCCTTTTTCCCCTTTTTTCCCCATTTTCTCCCTCTTTTCCCCTTTTTTCCCTTTCCCCCCTTTTTTCCCCTTTTTTCTCTTTTTTCCCTTTTCCCCTTTTTCTCCCTTTTTCCCCTTTTCCCCCTTTTTTCCCATTTTCCCCCTTTTTTCCCATTTCCCCCCATTTCCCTCCTTTTTTCCCCCTTTTTTCCCTTTTCCCCCCCTTTTTTTCCCATTTTTTCTCCCCTTTTTCCCCTTTTTTTTCCCTTTTTCCCCGAATTTCCCTCCTTTTTTCCCCGAATTTCCCTCCTTTTTTCCCCATTTTCCCCATTTTCCCCCCAGTTTCCATTCGGGGATTTTCCCTCCTGGATCCAGCTCCCAGTTGAAGTTACCGAGGGTCGGAAGCCAATTAACTCCAACAGAGAAGGAAATTCCAGCAGCCTGTGAAGGGGTTCGGGCCGCCTCAGAGGTTAGAGGTGTGGAAGCACAACTCCTCCTGGTGCCCGACTCCCGGTGCTCGGGTGGATGTTTAGAGGAAAGGTTCCCTCCACCCACCACGCCACCAGTGCTACCTGGAGCAAGTGGATTGCCCTCATTGTACAACGCGCTCAAGCTGGGAAATTGAATCGCCCTGGAATTTTGGAAGTCATTACAAACTGGGCCGAAGGTGAAAGTTTCAGTGTTGCAGATGAAGAACAAGAACCAGTGACCCGGGTTGAGGAAGCTCCGCCATACGACCAGTTGCCAGCAGAGGAAATATGTTATGCTTTATTCACTGACGGTTCCTGCCGTGTCATAGGGATGGGTCGGAGGTGGAAGGCAGCTGTATGGAGCCCCACACGACAGGTTGTAGGGGTCGCTGAAGGAGAGGGTGGATCCAGTCAATCTGCTGAGCTCAAGGCCATTCAACTGGCCCTAGATATTGCAAAGAGAGAGAAGTGGCCAAGGCTCTATCTATACACTGATTCTTGGATGGTAGCCAATGCTCTGTGGGGGTGGCTGAAGAAATGGAGAGAGGGGAACTGGCAGCGTAGAGGAAAACCAATTTGGGCTGCTGAAGAGTGGAAAGATATCGCTGCCCGGTTAGAAAACCTGCCTGTGAAGATACGCCATGTAGATGCCCATGTCCCCAGGAGTAGAGCTAATGAGGAGCAGCAATGTAATCAGCGGGTAGATCAAGCTGCAAAGATAGGGGAGTTGAAGGTAGATCTTGACTGGGAGCACAAGGGAGAGTTATTCCTAGCACGATGGGCCCATGATGCCTCAGGTCACCAAGGTAGAGATGCCACCTGTAAGTGGGCACGAGACCGAGGGGTGGATTTAACCATGGACAGCATTTCTCAAGTTCTCAGTGACTGTGAGACGTGCGCTGCCATTAAGCAAGCCAAATGGATGAAGCCTCTCTGGTATGGAGGGCGGTGGTCTAAGGACAAGTACGGGGAGGCCTGGCAGATGGATTACATCACACTGCCTCAAACCCGCCAAGGCAAGCGCCACGTGCTGACCATGGTAGAAGCCACCACGGGTTGGTTGGAAACCTACCCTGTGTCTCATGCTACAGCCCGCAACACCATCCTGGGCCTTGAAAAGCAGGTCCTTTGGAGGCACGGCACTCCCGAGAGAATTGAGTCAGACAGTGGGACTCATTTTAAAAATAATCTTGTTAAAACCTGGGCTAGGTGTTGTGGTTTGAAAACAAATCGAGTGAGAGGCTCTAAGTCAGAAATAAAATTTAATGAGAAGAAAAAGAAAATAAAATTGAATGAAATAAACGCAACGATATAAAAGGAGAAAAACCACTGACAGAGTCAGAATACTACCTGATCAGGGTGATGGAAGCAGTCCAGGAGACGTGGTCTTCCTGAAGCAGTGATCCTGTAGAAAAGGTCTGGTAGCTCCAGTCCTCTGGGAATCCAGTGGGTGAAGGCTGCCTCTACTGTCCCAAATCCCAGCTTATATCCAGGTGAGAATGCTTGGCTCCTCCCCGTGGGCGGAGCATCTCACAATGGGTTGATGAGTCATGGAAGAGGGCCTTGATGGCCCATTAAAGAGAGATAACTCCCGGAGGGAGTTATCTATGAGTCATTCACAGGGCATTGACGGGCAATTAACTGAAGATGGTGATAGAATACATCTTAAACTGCAACCCAGGACACTAGGGAACATGGTATTGAATGGGTATATCATATCCCCTACCATGCACCAGCCGCGGGTAAAGTGGAGAGGTACAATGGGCTGTTAAAAACCACCCTGAAAGCATGGGGCGGAGGGTCCTTAAAAAACTGGGAGCAGCATTTAGCAAAAGCCACCTGGTTAGTTAACACCCGAGGTTCCACCAACCGAGCGGGTCCTGCTCAGTCCCAGCACCTTGATATAGTAGATGGAGATAAAGTCCCAGTGGCCCATGTCAGAGGTCTGTTGGGAAAGACAGTATGGATCAGCCCTGACTCGAGTACAGGCAAACCCATCCGCGGAGGTGTCTCTGCTCAAGGACCGGGTTGTACATGGTGGATAATGCAGAAAGATGGAACAATACGATGTGTACCTCAGGGAGATCTGAATATGGGGTAAGATTGATATGTGCTGAATGTTACTACCATTGTCTGCACGTTAGATCAGTTAGACATAAAACAGAAGGAAACGTGTAAGTGTCAAAGGTCTGAGCAAGTGAGATGAAAGTTTTAATGGTGTATCCACGATGTGGGATAAGGGGTGGAATGTTCTGGGTTGACCTGCCTCCTATCCCATATCTTGGATACATTGTTGTGTCTGGCAGCTGCCCCTCCCTCTCTGCTGGGGCCTGGCTGGCTTTTGCTTTTGCTCTTGCTTTTGCTGCCGCTGTAGGCTTGCTCTGCTTCAGCTCCTAGCTTGGCTGCCTTGCTTCGTTGCTGTTGCCTTTTCTGCTGCTTCCTTTCTCTTTTTTTTTTTCCTTTTTTCCCTCTTTTCTCTCTCTCCTGCTGCCCTGCCGCTGGTTTTTTTCCTTCGCTGCTTCTGTTTGTTTTTTCCCTCCTTTCCCCCCCCAAGGTTTGACCCGGCTCCGGACCTGACCTGACCTGAGAAGTTGGAGAAGTCCTGGGGCCTGCCAGAGACGCGTCGCACCCTCTCCATTCACCAAGTAACCCTATTTTCCCACTGTCGGTGTTGGGGAGTGTTTTTCTCATTGTCAATAAACCGGTTTTTCCGCTTTTCCTCCGAGGTATTTTCCCTCCCGAACCCAGGGCTGAGGGGGAAGGGGTGGTGGAGGTTTTGATTTAGGGGACTCCTTTGGAGGTTCTTCCCTAATTTATTCCAAACCAGGACAATTCCCCAAAATTTCCCCCCAAAAAAATCCCAAAGAATTCCCGATTTTCCAGGAATTTCCCCCAAAACCAAAAACCTGCAACTTCCGGTTCCTTTTCCCCCCAAAAATTCCATTTTTGGGGTCGTTTTATTGAAGGATCTTTGGTGGAATCAAAGTGCAAAAAACCAGCAAAGGACTGGAGCCAAACTGGGAGCACTGGGAGTGAACTGGGCCAAACTGGGAGTGAACTGGGAGTGAACTGGAGTCATACTGGGAGCACTGGGAGTGCACTGGAGCCAAACTGGGAGCACTGGGAGTGCACTGGGACTGAACTGGGAGTGCACTGGAGTCAAACTGGGAGCACTGGGAGTGAACTGGAACCAAACTGGGAGCACTGGGAGTGCACTGGGCCAAACTGGGAGCACTGGGAGTGAACTGGGACTGAACTGGGAGCACTGGGAGTGAACTGGGACTGAACTGGGAGTGCACTGGAGCCAAACTGGGAGCACTAGGAGTGCACTGGGCCAAACTGGGAGTGAACTGGGAGTGAACTGGAACCGAACTGGGAGCACTGGGAGTGAACTGGAGTCATACTGGGAGCACTGGGAGTGAACTGGGACTGAACTGGGAGTGAACTGGAGTCATACTGGGAGTGCACTGGGAGTGCACTGGAGCCAAACTGGGAGCACTGAGAGGGAACTGGGGCCAAACTGGGAGCACTGGGAGTGCACTGGGGCCATACTGGGGCTCTCAGGGCTCCCCAGTCTCCCCAGTGCCGTACTGGTCTGTACTGGTCTGTACTGGTCTGTACTGGTCTGTACTGGTCCGTACTGGTCTGTACGGGGTTCTCAGGGCTCCCCAGTCTCCCCAGTGCCGTTCCCAGGGCCGTACTGGTCTGTACTGGTCTGTACTGGTCTGTACTGGTCTGTACTGGTCTGCACTGGTCTGTACTGGTCTGCACTGGTCTGTACTGGTCTGTACTGGTCTGTACTGGTCTGTACTGGTCTGCACTGGTCTGTACTGGTCTGTACTGGTCGCACTGGTCTGTACTGGTCTGTACTGGTCTGTACTGGTCTGTACTGGTCTGTACTGGTCTGTACTGGTCTCTCAGGGCTCCCCAGTGTCCCCAGTGCCGTTCCCAGGGCCGTACTGGTCGCACTGGTCGCCGTCCCCGCCCCGCACCAGCAGCACCGGCCCCAGGCCCTCGGTGAGAACCTCCAGGAACTCCAGGTCTGGGCGGGTCAAGGGAAACCAGTGCTCCCAGTAACCTCCCAGTGACCACCAGTGCTCCCAGTAACCACCAGTGACCCCCCAGCACTCCCAGTAACCACCAGTGACCACCAGTGACCCCCAGTGACCCCCCAGTGACCCCCCAGTAACATCCCAGTGACCACCAGTGACCACCAGTGCTCCCAGTGACCACCAGTGACCCCCCAGTGACCCCCCAGTGACCCCCCAGTGACCCCCCAGTAACCACCAGTGACCTCCCAGTGACCCCGCCCAGTGCTCCCAGTAACCACCAGTGACCACCAGTGACCCCCCAGTGACCTCCCAGTGACCCTCAGTGCTCCCAGTAACCACCAGTGACCCCCCCAGTGACCCCCCAGTGACCACCAGTGACCTCCCAGTGACCCCCCAGTGACCTCCCAGTGACCACCAGTGCTCCCAGTGACCTCCCAGTGACCCCCCAGTGACCCCCCAGTGCTCCCAGTGACCTCCCAGTAACCTCCCGGTGACCCTCCAGTGCTCCCAGTAACCACCAGTGACCACCAGTGACCCCCCAGTGACCCCCCAGTGACCTCCCAGTGCTCCCAGTAACCACCAGTGACCACCAGTGACCCCCCAGTAACCACCAGTGACCCCCCAGTGACCCCCCAGTGACCTCCCAGTGACCCCCCAGTAACCACCAGTGACCCCCACTGCTCCCAGTAACCACCAGTGACCCCCCAGTGACCCCCCAGTGACCCCCCAGTGACCCCCCAGTGACCTCCCAGTGACCTCCCAGTGACCCCCCAGTGACCTCCCAGTGACCCCCCAGTGACCCCCCAGTGACCCCCCAGTGACCTCCCAGTGACCTCCCAGTGACCCCCCAGTGACCTCCCAGTGACCTCCCAGTGACCCCCCCAGTGACCACCAGTGCCCTCCCAGTCCCCCCCAGTCCCTCCCAGTCCATCCCAGTTTATCCCAGTGCAGATACAGTTCTCCAGCGGCCCGTGTGGGCGGGGCCCGGGCGGTGGGGGCAGGTCCAGCAGCACAAGCCCCGCCCCCGCCGAGTGCGCACCAATGGCGGCGTTCAGGCGCTCGGCGGCGTGCATGCGCCGGACGTTCCCCCTGCCCAGGATAAACCAGGATAAACCAGTATAAACCAGTACGGACCGGTATGGACCAGTATAAACCAGTACGAACCAGTATAAACCAGTACGGACCGGTATAAACCAGTACGGACCGGTATAAACCAGTACGGACCGGTATAAACCAGTACAGACCAGTTCCCCCCAGTGACCAGCCCCCCCAGTGTCCCAGGGCATGCGCCGGACGTTCCCCCTGCCCAGGATAAACCAGTATAAACCAGTATGGACCAGCACAAGCCGGTATGGCCCAGTCCATCCCAGTCCCTCCCAGTCCCTCCCAGTCCATCCCAGTTTGATCCCAGTTTACCCCAGTCCATCCCAGTTTGATCCCAGTCCCTCCCAGTCTATCCCAGTTTACCCCAGTCCCTCCCAGTTTGTCCCAGTCCATCCCAGTTTGATCCCAGTTTACCCCAGTCCCTCCCAGTTTGATCCCAGTTTGATCCCAGTCCATCCCAGTTTACCCCAGTCCATCCCAGTCTCACTCACGGGCTCGGGCCCCTCCGGGGCTCCCCCTCCCCCCCCTCCTCTTCCTCAGCGCTGGGCGGCTGCGAGGGGGCGGGGCCTCCCTGTGACGTCACAGAGAGAAATGATGTCACAAGCGTGTCTATGACATCATGGGGAGAGTTGTGATGTCACAGACGGGATCTGTGACGTCACAGGGGATGTGATGACATCACAGGAAGGCTGCGTGATGTCATGGGATGGGGATGACGTCACAGGGACAGTGACCTCACAGGGAGGGTGATGACGTCACAGGGAGGGTTCAACAGTACACGGGGTGACAATGACATCAGAGGGTGGCAATGACGTCACAGGAATGATGACGTCACAGGTGGCTATGAACTCTATGGGGCAATGACATCACAGGGAGGTGGTGTGACGTCACTGTGGTGGTGTGTGACATCACAGGGGCAGATGACATAGTGAATATGATGACGTCACAGTGACAAGTGACATCATGGGTAGGGGAGTGATGTCATAGGCGTGATGATGTCAAAGGGAGGGTGGTGATGTCATGGGGAGTGACGTCACAGGGAGGATGATGTCATAGGGAGGATTATGGTGTCACAGACAGGGTGATGATGTCACAGACAAGGCAATGACATCACAAGGATGGTGACATCATACACACGGTGATGACGTCACGGGGAGGCGTGGGGACATTACAGGGATGTGTGATGATGTCACAAGGAATGACGATGATGTCATGAGGTAATGACGTAATGTGGTATGACAACGACATCACGTATGGGGCAATGACATCACACTGTGCGCGTGATGACGTCACAGGGGTGTGATGACGTCACAGCGGGCGATGACGTCACCTGTGCCCGCCGGAGCTGCCGCAGCATCTGCGACCTCTGCTCCATCATCAGCGTCCTCTCGTAGGTGTACGCCGACACGTCCTCGTTGTGCTGCCGGGACACGCCCGGGTGAGCCGGGATAAACCAGTACAGACCGGTACAGACCGGTATAAACCAGTATAAACCGGTATGCACCAGTACAGACTGGTACAGACTGGTATAAACCAGTGTGGACCAGTATAAACCGGTATGCACAGGTACAGACCGGTATAAACCAGTATGCACCAGTATAAACTGCCATAAACCAGTATATACCAGTCCAGACCGGTACAGACCGGTACAGACCAGTACAGACCAGTACAGACCGGTACAGACCGGTATAAACCAGTGTGGACCAGTATAAACTGCCATAAACCAGTACAGACCGGTACAGACCGGTACAGACCAGTACAGACCAGTACGGACAGCAGCGTCCACTCGTATGCGCACACAGCGACATCCCCGTCATGCTGTGGCTGGGGAGGACCAGTGTGAACCAGTATGGACCAGTACAAACTGGTATAAACCGGCATGAACCAGTATAAACCAGTATAAACCAGTACAAAGTAGTATAGACTGTACAGACTAGTATGGGCCGGTATGGACCAGTACAAACCAGTATGGAGCGGTACAAACCAGTCCAGACCAGTCCAGACCAGTCCAGACCAGTCCAGACCAGTCCAGACCGGTCCGTTCTCCGTCACCCTCCCAGTCCAGCCCAGCCCCAGTCCGGGGCATTTTGGGGCCTCTCAGGGGCTTTTCGGGGGAATTTGAGGGGATTTTGGGGTGTTTTGGGGTGTTTTGGGGTGTTTTGGGGTCTCTCAGGTGCATTTTGGGGTATTTTCGGGGGATCTCGGCTGTATTTTGGGGCGTATTTTGGGGTATTTTGGAGGGTTTTGGGGTATTTTGGGGTATTTGGGGGGTGGTTTTTGAGGTCTCTCAGGTGCTTTTGGGGGCAGTTTTGGGATTTTTTGGGGGCAGTTTTTGGGCAGTTTTGGGCTATTTTTGGGGGCAGTTTTTGGGGCAGTTTTGGGCTCGTTTTGGGGCAGTTTTGGGGTGTTTTTGGCGCTCACCAGCTCCACCACGTGCACCTGTGCGGGCAGCGCCCGGCGCCGCGCCACGGCCTCGAGGAGGCGCCGCAGCCGCTCGCTGTTGTCCTCCAGCAGCGCCACCGTGAACAGGCGCAGGGGACACCCGCGCCACGCCTGGGGACAGCCACGGGGACAGGTGAGAGCCCGCCTCCAGACCCACAGACCCCGCCCCAAACCCACAGACCCCGCCCCAACCCACAGACCCCCGCCCCCAACCCACAGACCCCGCCCCAAAACCTCACAGACCCCGCCCCAACCCACAGACCCCGCCCACAAACCCACAGACCCCGCCCCCAAAGCAACAGACCCCGCCCCAAACCCCACCCTGAAACCCCAGAGACCCCGCCCCCAAAGCAACAGACCCCGCCTCAACCCCACAGACCCCGCCCCCAAATCCTCCCAGACCCCGCCCCAAAATCCACTGACTCCTCCCCCAAATCTCCCCAAATCCACCTGAGGCACACCCAGGGCCTGGGCCAGGTGAGGCCCCGCCCCCAAACCCGCCCACGCCACACCTGGAGGGACCATCAGGGTCACCAGGGGGTCACAGGGGGTCACGAGGGGTCATGGGGATCACGGGGGTCATGGGGGTTTGCCAAGGGTCAGACCCCGCCCCCACCAGGCCTGGGGTCACGGAAAGGTCACGGGGGGTCACGGAAAGGTCACGGGGGGTCACAGTGGGAGTCCACAGAGCTCAGACCCCTCCTCCCCAAGCCCCGCCCCAGCCCCCAGGCCCCACCCCCTCAAACCCGCCCATCTCAAGCCCCACCCCTTGCAAGCCCCACCCTCTCAAGCACCGCCCTCTCGCCCCCACCTTCTCAAACCCCGCCCCCGATGCCCCGCCCCTCGATGCCCCGCCCTCCCCCGAGCCCCCGCCCTCCCCGAGGCCCCGCCCTCCCCAAGGCCCCGCCCACCGGGTGCTGTCGCAGCAGCAGCGGCAGCAGCGTCAGGAGGCGCCCGGTGCCGACCACCCACCAAACGTCCAGAGACCCCCCGGGGGCCGCCCCGGGCTCGGCCGCGCCCTTGGACACCAGCAGGGCGCGACCCCCGGCCCCGGCCACGCGCAGCAGCTCTGGGGACACGGGGACATCAGGAGGGGACAGCCAGCACCCGCTGTCACCGCGTGTCCCCAACCCCGCATTGTCCCGGTGACCCCCGGCCACGCGCAGCGGCTCTGGGGACACCAGGGGACATGGGGACATCAGGAGGGGACAGCCAGGACAAGGTGTCACTGTCTGTCCCCCCCCCACGCATCCCCCCCGCCGTGACCCCCCTAAGGTGTCCCCCGAGTGTCCCCTCCCGTGTCACCACAATGTCCCACCCGTGCCTCCCCCCCCAATGGCCCCAAATGTCCCCCCGTGTGTCCTCAACGTCCCCTGGATGTCCCCAGTGTCTCCGGTGTCCCCAAATGTCCCCAAATGTCTTCAATGTCCCCAATCCCCCAACGTCTTCAATGTCCCCAATATCCCTAATCCCCCGATGTCCCCCAATGTCCCCCAATGTCCCCAATGTCCCCTGGATGTCCCCAATATCCCTAATCCCTCAGTGTCTTCAATCCCCCCAATGTCCCCAATGTTCCTCAATGTCCCCAATGTCCCCCAATATCCTCAATGTCCCCAATGTCCCCCAGTATCCCGTGTCCCCAGTGTCCTCATTGTTCCTCAATCTCCCGATGTCCCCAACATCCCCAGTGTCCCCCAATATCCCGTGTCCCCAGTGTCCCCCAGTCCCCCCAAATGTCCCCAATACCCCAAAGTCCCCAATGTCCTCCAATATCCCCCAATGTCCCCAATGTCCCCTGGATGTCCCCAATGTCCCCTGGATGTCCCCAATGTCCTCAGTGTCCCCCAACATCCCAGATGTTCCCAATCCGCCCAATGTCCCCAGTGTCCCCAGTGTCCCCAATATCCTCCAACGTCCCCAATCCCTCCAGTGTCCCCAATGTCCCTGAATGTCCCCAACATCCGCAATGTCCCCAATCCCCCCAGTGTCCTCAATATTCCCAATGTCCCCAATCGCCCCAGTGTCCCCAATCCCCACGATGTCCCCAGTGTCCCCAATATCCCCCAATGTCCCCAATCCCCGCAGTGTCCCCAATGTTCCTCAATGTCCCAAATGTCCCCAATCCCCCCGATGTCCCCAGTGTCCCCAATATCCCCCAATGTCCCCAATCCCCCCGATGTCCCCAGTGTCCCCAATATCCCCCAATGTCCCCAATCCCCACGATGTCCCCAGTGTCCCCAATATCCCCCAATGTCCCCAATCCCCGCAGTGTCCCCAATCCCCCCGATGTCCCCAATGTCCCTGAATGTCCCCAACATCCCCAATGTCTCAAATCCCCCCAATCCCCCCGATGTCCCCAGTGTCCCCAATATCCCCCAATGTCCCCAATCCCCGCAGTGTCCCCGATGTCCCCAATCCCCCCGATGTCCCCAGTGTCCCCAATATCCCCCGATGTCCCCAATCCCCGCAGTGTCCCCGATGTCCCCAATCCCCCCGATGTCCCCAATGTCCCCAGCGTACCCACGAAGTCCCTGGCGGCGCGGGCGGGGTCCGGCTGCTGTCGCCAGCGGCGGGGCCACCCGAGCAGGACGGTGTTGGGGCGGAGCGCCCCCAGCCCCACCCCCTGCACGAGCGCCGCCAGCCCCGGGCCCGCCTCCGGTGTCACCAGCACCTGAACAAAGCCCCGGGCCCCGGCCTGGGCCAGCGCCGCCCGGAGAGCCTGGGGACAGGGACAGGGACATGGGGACAGGGTCAGGGGACACGGGGACAGGGTCAGGGGACAGCCCAGAGTGACCCTGCCTGGGCCAGCGCCGCCCGGAGAGCCTGGGGACAGCGACACGGGGACAGGGGACACGGGGACAGGGACAGCGACATGGGGACAGCGACAGGGACACGGGGACAGGGTCCGGGACATGGGGACAGTGACAGGGGACAGCCCAGAGTGACCCTGCCCGGGCCAGCGCCGCCCGGAGAGCCTGGGGACAGCGACACGGGGACAGAGTCAGGGGACACGGGGACAGGGTCAGGGGACACGGGGACAGAGTCAGGGGACACGGGGACAGGGTCAGGGGACACGGGGACAGTGACAGGGGACACGGGGACAGCCCAGAGTGACCCGGCCTGGGCCAGCGCCGCCCGGAGAGCCTGGGGACAGTGACACGGGGACAGGGTCAGGGGACACGGGGACAGGGTCAGGGGACAGGGGGACAGTGACAGGGGACAGCCCAGAGTGACCCTGCCCGGGCCAGCGCCGCCCGGAGAGCCTGGGGACAGGGACAGGGACACGGGGACAGGGGACACGGGGACAGCGACAGGGTCAGGGACATGGGGACAGGGTCAGGGGACACGGGGACAGTGACAGGGACACGGGGACAGGGGACACGGGGACAGGGTCAGGGGACAGCCGAGAGTGACCCTGCCCGGGCCAGCGCCGCCCAGAGAGCCTGGGGACAGGGACACGGGGACAGGGTCAGGGACACGGGGACAGGGGACACGGGGACAGGGTCCGGGGACACGGGGACAGAGTCAGGGACACGGGGACAGTGACAGGGAACAGCCCAGAGTGACCCTGCCCGGGCCAGCGCCGCCCGGAGAGCCTGGGGACAGCGATACGGGGACAGGGGACACGGGGACAGCGACAGGGTCAGGGACATGGGGACATGGGGACATGGGGACAGGGTCAGGGGACAGCCCAAAGGGACCCTGCGTCAATCACCAATGCCACCCACAGAGCCTGGGGACAGTGACACGGGGTCAGGGACATGGGGACAGGGTCACAGGGGACAGCGCTGGGGACACGGGGACAGCCTGAAGGGGGCTCAGTGCCACCCGCAGGGACTGGGGACACCAACAGGGACACGGGGTCAGGGGTCAGGGACACGGGGTCAGGGGTCAGGGACACGGGGTCAGGGGACATCCTGAGAGGACACAGGGACACCCCAAAGGGACCCGGCCCCACCGGCCCCGCCCCGGCTGTGACACCCCCTCAAGAGCCCCCCACCCAAACCCCCCCTGGGACCCCCGTGAGCCCCCCACGGCCCCACAACCCCCCAGCCCCTCCCCCATGGCCCCAGTATCCCCCCCACAGCCCCAGAGCCCCCACAGCCCCCTCCTCAATAACCCCCCAGCCCCCCAAAGCCCCCCAAAGCCCCTCATGACCCGCCGAGACCCCCATGACCCCCGTGACCCCCCATGACCCCCTATAACCCCCTCCTCAATAACCCCCAGCCCCCCAAAGCCCCCCATGACCCCCCATGACCCCCCATGACCTCTCCGCAATGTCCCCAACATCCCCCCCACGACCCCCCATAACCCCGTCCCCAATAACCTCCCATGACCCCCAAAGCCCCCTCATGACCCCCCATGACCCCCCCGGCTCCCCCAGCCCCCCATGACCCCCATGACCCCCCCATGACCCCCCATGACCTCCCCCATGACCCCCCATGACCCCCATGACCCCCCATGACCCCCATGACCTCCTCCATGACCCCCGTGACCCCCGTGACCCCCCATGACCCCCGTGACCCCCCATGACCCCCGTGACCACCCATGACCCCCCATGACCCCCATGACCCCCCATGACCCCCATGACCCCCGTGACCCCCCATGGCCCCTCACCCTCTCGGCCCCCCGGGCCCGGGGGAGGTCCCCGGGCAAGGCCCCGCCCAGCACCGCCCCCAGCACGGTGAGGCCACGCCCCCCGCCCTGCAGCTGCGCCGCCAGAACCATCAGCTCGGGCCGGGGGGGGGCCGCGGGGGGGTCACCGGGCTTGGACAGCACCAACAGCTGCGGCCTGGGGGGACACAGAAACGGGGGTCACCCGGGGTCACAGGGGTCATGGGGGGTCACGGGGTCATAGGGACATTGGGGACATTGGGGGTCACGGGAGGGTCACCGGGCTTGGACAGCACCAACAGCTGCGGCCTGGAGGGGACACAGAAACGGGGGTCACCGGGGGTCACGGGGTCATGGAGGGGTCACCGGGGTCACGGGGGGTCACGGGGTCAGGGGGAGGTCACAGGGGTCACGGGGGGTCACGGGGGTCATGGGGGGTCACAGGGGTCACGGGGGGGTCACCGGGCTTGGACAGCACCAACAGCTGCGGCCTGGGGGGGACACAGAGAAACGGGGGTCACCGGGGGTCACAGGGTCATGGGGGGGTCACGGGGTCATAGGGACATTGGGGACATTGGGGGTCACGGGAGGGTCACCGGGCTTGGACAGCACCAACAGCTGCGGCCTGGGGGACACAGAGAAACGGGGGTCACCGGGGTCACCGGGGGTCATGGGGGGTCACCGGGGGTCATGGGGGGTCACGGGGACGTGGGAGGGGTCAGGGGTCTCACCTGAGGCTGGGGGGAGGGGTCAGGGTGGGGGAGGGTCTCACCTGAGGCTGGGGGGAGGGGTCAGGGTGGGGGAGGGTCTCACCTGAGGCTGGGGGGAGGGGTCAGGGTGGGGGAGGGTCTCACCTGAGGCTGGGGGGAGGGGTCAGGGTGGGGTCAGGGGTCTCACCTGAGGCTGGGGGGAGGGGGCCGCCCGTCCTCCAGCCGCAGCAGCGCGAACCTGGCGGCGCTCAGGGACAGTCCCCGCAGCCCCTCCCCCCACTCGGTCTGCGCGCTGCGGGGGGGAGGGGCGGGAGCCCCAGGTGAGGCTCGGAGCCCCCCCAGGTGTGTCCCTGTCCCCCCCCAAGTGTCCCCAGCCCGGCCAGGTGTGTTCCTGTCCCCCCCAGTGTCCCCAGGTGTGTCCCTGTCCCCAGGTAACCCCCCAGGTGTGTCCCCATGTGACCCCCCACGTGTGCCCCTGTCCCCCTCTGGTGTCCCCAGGTGTCCTCAGGTGTGACCCAGGGGTGTCCCTGTTCCCTCCAGGTGTCCCCAGCCCTGCCAGGTGTGTCCCTGTCCCCTCCCTATCCCCCAGGTGTGTCCCTGTCCCCCCCGGTGTCCCCAGGTGTGTCCCTGTCCCCAGGTGTGTCCCAGCCCCCCCAGGTGTGTCCCTGTCCCCAGGTGTGTCCCCAGGTGTGTCCCTGTCCCCCCCGGTGTCCCCAGGTGTGTCCCCAGGTGTGTCCCTGTCCCTGTCCCAGGTGTGTCCCTGTCCCCAGGTGTGTCCCCAGGTGTGTCCCTGTCCCCCCCGGTGACCCCAGGTGTGTCCCTGTCCCCAGGTGTGTCCCTGTCCCCTCACCTGCGGAACTCCAGGTATTTGTAGGCGGTGGCGCCGATGCCCAGCGCCAGCAGGGCACAGTGCCAGCAGGTGACAACCATGAGGGACAGGCAGAGCACGGCCCCGGCCAGGGACACCGCCCTGGGGACACACGGGGACAGGGGGACAGTCAGGGACACCGCCCTGGGGACACACGGGGACAGTCAGGGACACACAGGGACACCGCCCTGGGGACACACGGGGACATGGGGACATATGGGGACATGGGCCATGGGGACACACGGGGACAGTCAATGACACCACCCTGGGGACACACGGGGACACGGGGACAGTCAGGGACATGGGGACACACGGGGACATGGGGACAGTCAGGGACACACAGGGACACTGCCCTGGGGACACACGGGGACACACGGGGACAGTCAGGGACATGGGCCATGGGGACACACGGGGACATGGGGACACACGGGGACAGTCAGGGACATGGGGACACACGGGGACGTGGGGACAGTCAGGGACAGTCAGGGACACCGCCCTGGGGACACACGGGGACAGTCAGGGACATGGGCCATGGGGACACACGGGGACGTGGGGACACACGGGGACAGTCAG
This sequence comes from Sylvia borin, assembly GCA_014839755.1. Taxonomy (NCBI): domain Eukaryota; kingdom Metazoa; phylum Chordata; class Aves; order Passeriformes; family Sylviidae; genus Sylvia; species Sylvia borin. Next base: position 139,184 of record JACEWE010000079.1, on the reverse strand, counting down.
GGACATGGACATGGGGACACACGGGGACATGGGGACACACGGGGACACCGCCCCGGGGACAGGACAGGGACTCAGCGGTCACTCTGTGTGTCCCTGTGCCCACTCAGGGTCACACACTGGTCACTCATAGTCACCCATTGGTCCCCCAGCAGTCCCCTAGTGGTCACTCAGGGGTCACTGTGGGGTCACTCAGGGTCACCCAATCAGTCACCTATTGGTCACTCAGGGTCACCCAGCAGTCACTCAGGGTCCCCCAATGGTCACTCAGGGTCACTCAGGGTCCCTCAGCGGTCACTCAGGGTCACTCAGGGTCACTCAATGGTCACTCGCGGTCACTCAGGGTCACTCAGTGGTCACTCAATGGTCACTCAGGGTCACTCAGGGTCACTCAGTGGTCACTCAATGGTCACTCAATGGTCACTCAGGGTCACTCAGGGTCACTCAGTGGTCACTCAGGGTCCCCCAATGGTCACTCAGGGTCACTCAGGGTCACTCAGCGGTCACTCAGCGGTCCCCCATTGGTCCCCCGTGGGTCCCCCGTGTCCCCGTGTCCCCGCACTGACCAGTGGTACAGGGGACACCGCGGGCTCCAGCCGGGCGTGGGCAGCGCCCCCTGCAGGGCGCACGCCAGGTTCAGCCCCAGGTATGACGTCAGGCACAACCTGCGGAAAGGGGCGGGGCGTTGACGCCACCACGGCGCCCTGACGTCACCGCGGGGGCCGTGACGTCACGGGGAGGGCGGGGACACGCACACGGACAGCACCGGGGCCAGCAGGTCCAGAGAGCCCAGCAGCACCCCCAGAGTCGCCGTCACCAAGGTCGCCACCAGCGGCCACAGGCGGCCCCGGGCCAGCGCCTGCGGGGACACGGGGACATGGGGACACCCGGGGGACACCGAGGGGACACGGGGACATGGGGACACCCGGGGGACACGGGGACAGCCTGGGGACACGGGGACATGGGGACATGGGGACACCTGGGGGACACCGAGGGGACACGGGGACATGGGGACATGGGGACACCTGGGGGACATGGGGACAGCTGGGGACACCCAGGGGACACGGGGACATGGGGACAAGGGGACACCGAGGCGACACGGGGACATGGGGACAGCTGGGGACATGGGGACAGCCTGGGGACAACCCTGAGCCAGCGCCTGCGGGGACACCGAGGGGACACGGGGACATGGGGACACCCGGGGGACATGGAGACAGCCTGGGGACAGCCCCGAGCCAGAGCCTGCGGGGACACCGAGGGGACACGGGGACATGGGGACAGCCTGGGGACACCGAGGGGACACTGGGACAGCTGGGGACATGGGGACACCCGGGGGACATGGGGACACCCGGGGGACATGGGGACAGCCCCGAGCCAGCGCCTGTGGGGACACCGGGGACCTGGGGACAGCTGGGGACATGGGGACACCCGGGGGACACTCAGGGGACACCGGGACAGCCCCGAGCCAGCGCCTGCGGGGACACTGAGGGGACACGGGGACAGAGGGACACGGAGGGGACACGGAGGGGACACTGGGACACCCTGGGGGCCATCGGGGATCCCTTAAGGGATACAAGGACCCCCCTTGGGGACCCCTTCAGGGACACGGGCCCCCCCCGGGGACACCGGGGCCCCTTGGGGACAGCCGTGGGGACCCTTGGGGACAGCCGTGGGGCCCCTTGGGGACAGCCGTGGGGCCCCTTGGGGACAGCCGTGGGGACACTCACGTGCGGCAGCGGCAGCGCCCGTGTCCGCGCCAGCCCCCGCAGGAGGCGGGAGCCCCCGAGCAGCGCCTGCAGCCCCGCGCCCCCCGCCGACAGCAGCGCCCCCAGCACCGGCACCCAGGGCCACGGCCAGGCCACCGCGGCCAGCACGGGGACACCGCCCAGGGTGACACCGAACCTGCGGGGACAGGGGACAGCGTGGGGACACCGCCCAGGGTGACACCGAACCTGCGGGGACAGGGGACAGCGTGGGGACACCGCCCAGGGTGACACCGAACCTGCGGGGACACGGGGACAGCATGGGGACACCGCCCAGGGTGACACCGAACCTAAGGGAACACGGGGACATTGTGGGGACACTGCCCCGGGACACGGGGACAGCACGGGGACACCGCTCAGGGTGACACCGAACCTGCGGGGACACGGGACAGCGTGGGGACACCGCCCGGGGTGACACCGAACCTAAGGGGACACGGGACAGCGTGGGGACACCGCCCAGGGACAGGGGGACAGCACGGGGACACCGCCCAGGGTGACACCGAACCTGCGGGGACACGGGGACACTGTGGGGACACCGCCCAGGGTGACACTGAACCTAAGGGGACACGGGGACAGCGTGGGGACACTGCCTGGGGACACTGGGACACTGTGGGGACACTGTGGGGACACGGGAACAACATGGGGACACTACCCCGGGACACGGGGACACTGTGGGGACACCGCCCAGGGTGACACCGAACCTGCGGGGACAGGGGACACTGTGGGGACACCGCCCTGGGACACGGAACACTGTGGGGACACTGCCCCGGGACACGGGGGCACTGTGGGGGGACACCGCCCCTGGACATGGGGACACCGCCGGGGTGACACCGAACCTGCGGGGACAGGGGACAGCACGGGGACACCGCCCAGGGTGACACCGAACCTAAGGGGACACGGGACAACGTGGGGACACCGCCTGGGGACACGGGGACACTGTGGGGACACTGCTCTGGGACACGGGGACACTGTGGGGACACTGCCTGGGGACACAGGGACACCGCCTGGGGACACGGGGACACCGCCGGGGTGGCACCGAACGTGCGGGGACATTGGGCGGGGACATTGGGGTCCCCTCCCGGCCACTGGAACCCACCTTGGGACATGGTGAACCCTCCAGGGGACCCGCGGTGACATTGGGGACCCGCGGTGACATTGGGAACCCCCCGGTGACATTGGGGACCCGCGGTGACATTGGGAACCCCCCGGTGACATTGGGGACCCGCGGTGGCACCGGGGGACACGGGGGACCCCAGACTCACTTGTCCCGCAGCAGCTGTCCCTCGACGCCGGCCCCCAGCAGCAGCGCCGCGCTCAGGTCTGGCCGTCAAGGAAAAGCCCAAACCACAAAATCCCCCCAAAAAACCCCCAAAAAACCCCAAAATCCCCCAAAAGAATCCCCCAAAAAACCCAAAATCCCCCCAAATTCCCCCCAAAATCCCCCCAAATTCCCCAAAAAACCCTAAAATCCCCCCCAAAACCCTAAAATCCCCCCAAAAAAACCCTAAAATCCCCCTCCAAATCCCCCCAAAACCCTCAAATACCCCCAAATTCCCCCAAAATCCCTCAAAATTCCTCCCCTAAAACCCCAAATCCCCTCAAAATCCCCCCAAAATCCCCCCAACCCCCCCTCAAATGCCCCCAAAATCCCCCCCAAAACCCCTAAAATCCCCCCCAAAAACCCTAAAATCTCCCAAAATCCCCCCAAAGACCCTCAAATACCCCCCAAATCCCCCAAAATCCTTCAAAATTCCCCCAATCCCCCAAATCCCCTCAAAAACCCCCAAATCCCCCCAAAATCCCCCCAAAATCCCCCCCCCCGGCACACCCCCCGCAGTTTCAGGGTCCCCAATTTCGGGGTCCCCCGCGGGTTTGGGGTGGGTCCAGCCCAGGGCCGTGGTGACCCCCACGATCTGAGGGTCCCCCCCACGTTTCAGAATCCCCCCGAAGTTTTGGGGTCCCCATGTCCGTTTTTGGGGTCCCCAGATCAGTTTTGGGGTCCCCGGTCAGATTTGGGGTCCCCGGTCAGTTTTGGGGTCCCCCTGCAGTTTTGGGGTTCCCAGGTCAGTTTAGGAGTCTCCAGGTCAGTTTTGGGGTCCCCAGGTCAGTTTTGGGGTCCTGGGGCAGTTTTGGGGTCCTGGGGCAGTTTTGGGGTCCCCGGGCAGTTTTGGGGTCCCCGGGCAGTTTTGGGGCGCCGTTCGGGTGGATACAGCCCAGGGCCGTGGCCGTGGCCGCCCCGAGGCTCCCGGCCGGAACCGAGCGAGCGACGTCCCCGAGCTCCGAGCAGCGACTGCACCCCCAGAGCACCCCTGGGACCCCCAAAATCACCCAAAATCACCGCCAGAGCACCCCTGGGACCCCCAAAATCACCCAAAATCACCCCAGAGCACCCCTGGGACCCCCAAAAATCACCCAAAATCACCCCAGAGCACCCCTGGGACCCCCAAAAATCACCCAAAATCACCCCAGAGCACCCCTGGGACCCCCAATCACCCAAATCACCCAAATCACCCCAAATCACCCCCAGAGCACCCCTGGGACCCCAAAAATCACCCCAAATCACCCCAAAATCACCCCCAGAGCACCCCTGGGACCCCAAATCACCCCAAAATCACGCCAAATCACCCCAGAGCACCCCTGGGACCCCAAATCACCCAAATCACCCCAAAATCACCCCCAGAGCACCCCTGGGACCCCCAAATCACCCCAAAATCACCCCAGAGCACCCCTGGGACCCCCAAAAATCACCCAAATCACCCCAAATCACCCCCAGAGCACCCCTGGGACCCCCAAAATCACCCAAAATCACCCCAAAATCACCCCAGAGCACCCCTGGGACCCCCAAAATCACCCAAAATCACCCCTGGGACCCCAAATCACCCCAGAGCACCCCTGGGACCCCAAATCACCCCAAAATCACCCCTGGGACCCCAAATCACCCCCAGAGCACCCCTGGGACCCCTAAACTCAACCCGGGTCCCCCAAAATCCCACCCAGAGCACCCTTGGGACCCGAAAAATCACTGTGCCCCCCCCCAAATCCCCCCGAGAGCACCCCCAGAGCACCCGTGACCCCAAAATCACTCTGTGACCCCCGCAAAATCCCCCCGAGCCCCCCTGGGACAGAGGTGGCCCCAGAAATCCCTGTGAACCCCCCAAGCCCCTTTTGGGACCCCCCCGATCCCCCGGGACCCCCCATTGGCCCCAGCGCCCCCCTTTGTGGTCCCCTCCCCCCTTTGGGGTCCCTGCGCTCACCCGACGCCGAGGGGAGGCTCAGCCCCAGCAGCGCCCCAAAGGAGGCGTCGGCCCCGCCCTCCTCCGGCCCCGCCCCCAGCCCCGCCTCCGGGGGGCGTGGCCACAGGTTCTCTGCGGGTGGGGCAATGCGTGAGGCCACGACCACACCCCCTCAGCGTGACCCCGGCGTGACCTCAGGGTGACCCCACCCTTGTCACCCCCATGACCCTCATGTGACCTCCCATGATCTCGGGGTGACCCCTGTGACCCCACCCTGACCTCAGGATGACCCCACCCCCCTGTGACCCCTGCATGACCCCATCATGACCTCAGGATGACCCCACCCTGACCTCAGGATGACCCCACCCCCCTGTGACCCCTGCATGACCCCATCATGACCTCAGGATGACCCCACTGCACTGTGACCCCTCCATGACCCCTGTGACCCCCACCATGACCTCAGTGTGACCTCCGTGACCTCACTGTGACCTCACCCCCATCCTCCTCCCCATGACCTCATGGTGACCCCCATGACCCCGCCCCTATATTGGCCCTGAGGGGTGGGACCAAAAGCTCCCTGTGGGCGTGTCCTGTGTTGGTCACACCCACCCTGTGACCTCCCTGTGACCTCACCCCCAACCCAACCCTGGGGGCGGAGCCAAAGCCTCCCTGTGGGCGGAGCTTTGCCGTGGCCCCACCCCCCGCTGCACTCACTCGCCAAGAGGCTGGCGCTGGGCCCGGGCAGGGCGGGCAGCGCCCCCTGCTGGCCGGGAGGACCTCGGGAGGCGTTGGGGGGCGCGGGGGGGGCGCAGGGCCGCAGGGGGTCCCCGGGCCGCGGGGGGAGGCACAGCCTGGGGAGGGGCGGGAACAGCCGCGCTCAGCCGGGACGGCTCATTAGCATCTCATTAGCATAGGGCCGGGCGGGGAGGGTGTGACTGACCGGTGGGCGGGGTCTCCGGGCAGGGCGTGGCGCAGGGAGCCGGCCTGCAGCGCCAGCAGCGCCAGCAGCAGCCCCGCGGGGCCCAGGGGGGCGGCGGCCGCGCGGAGGCGGGGCGGGGCCAGAGACCCCGCCCCCAGCAGCGCCAGAAGCCCCGCCCCGTAGCCACGCCCGTTGTTGAGGCGGCCCCAGCGGCCACGCCCCGGCAGCACCGCCCAGCTGGGGCTCAGGTATACCTGGAGGGGAGGGGCCAGAGAGGTGAAAGGCTCCGCCCACCTCCTCCCTCAGGAGGGAGAGGTCACGCCCGTCTCATTTGCCACGCCCGCCTCAGACCCCGCCCACTCAGCCCTGGCCCAGCAGGCCCCGCCCCCTCAATATTCTCAGCGCACTCCAGGCTGACCCCGCCCCACAGGTGAGACTCCGCCCCCTGGTCAGACCACGCCCATTGGCCATGCCCCTTTAATGTGGCCACACCCTCTGCCAAGCCCCGCCCTTTAATGGGGGCCACGCCCCTCCAATTTTCCCAAGTCTCCCCAACCACACCCCCTCTGCAGGCCCCGCCCCTTCTGAGCCCCCAGCCCGCCCCGTGTCCCCTATTCCCACCCCGGCCACACCCTGACCCCGCCCAGCTCCACTCTGACCCCGCCCAGCTCCAGTCTGACCCCGCCCAGCCCCACCCTGGTCCCGCCCACTCCCCAGCAGCACCTCGGCCCCGCCCACCCCGGCCCCGCCCACCCCCGCCCCCGCCCACTCACCAGCAGCACCTCGGCCCCGCCCACCCCCGCCCCCGCCCACTCACCAGCGGCACCCCGGCCCCGCCCAGCCCCGGCCCCGCCCACTCACCAGCAGCACTAGGCCCCGCCCATCCCGGCCCCGCCCACTCACCAGCAGCACTAGGCCCCGCCCCCCTGGCCCCGCCCACTCACCAGCAGCACCTCGGCCCCGCCCCCCCTGGCCCCGCCCACTCACCAGCAGCACCTTGGCCCCGCCCACCCTGGCCCCGCCCACTCACCAGCAGCACCTCGGCCCCGCCCAGCCCCGGCCCCGCCCACTCACCAGCAGCACCTCGGCCCCGCCCACCCCCGGCCCCGCCCACTCACCAGCAGCACCTCGGCCCCGCCCAGCGCAGCGGCGGCCGCGCCGAAGGCGGCGCTCAGGAAGCCGCAGACGCCCACGGCGCCCCCGGCCTCGGGCCCCAGCGCCCCCGACAGCAGCGACAGCGCCCCGCCCCCTGTGACGTCACGGGGCGGGGTCAGCGCCGGGCACGCCCACGCGGCCCCGCCCAGCCCCGCCCCCTCGGCTCACCGGGGTCCAGCCCGTTGGTGGCGACGGCGCTGAGGGACACGGCGGTCAGCAGCATCTGCGGGGACAGGGACGGTGACCTCTGACCCCTGACCCCTCTGACCCCTCTGACCAACTGACCGCTCTGACCAACTGACCGCTCTGACTGACACACTGACCCCTCTGACCTCTGACCCCTCTGAACTCTAACTCCTCTGACCTCTGACCCCTCTAACCTCTGACCCCTCTGACTGACACACTGATCCCTCTGATCTCTGACCCCTATGACCAACTGACCCCTCTGACCTCTAACCCCTCTGACCTCTGACCCCTCTGACCTCTAACCCCTCTGACCTCTGACCCCTCTGACCTCTAACTCCCCTGACCTCTGACCTCTCTGACCAACTGACCCCTCTGACTGACACACTGCCCCCTCTGACCTGTGATCCACTGACCTCTGACCCCTCTGACCTACTGAGCCCTGTGACCTCTGACCCACTGACCTCTGACCCCCCTGGCCTGCTGACCACTGACCTCTGACCTCACCCCCCCAGAGTACCCAGAACATGACCTCTGACCCCAAGTGTGTACCCAGGTGTGACCTCTGACCCCAGGGATGACCCTGAGTGTGACCCCTGACCCCAGCTGTGTCCCTTGGCCACATCCCAAATGTATCCCCAGGTGTCCCCAGGTGTGACCCCAGCGTGACCCCAGGTGTGTCCCCAGGTGTAGCCAGGTGTCCCCAGGTGTCCCCATGTCCCCGGTGTCCCAGTGTCACTCACGCAGGCCCCCAGCAGGAGGCCGATGGTCGCTGTCCCCAGGACAGGTGTGACCCCAGTGTGACCCCGCGTCCCCAGGTGTCCCCAGGTGTGTCCCCAGGTGTCCCCATGTCCCCAGGTGTCCCCATGTCCCCAGGTGTGTCCCCAGGTGTCCCCATGTCCCCAGGTGTCCCCATGACCCCAGGTGTGTCCCTGTGTCCCCAGGTGTCCCCATGTCCCCAGGTGTCCCCATGTCCCCGGTGTCCCCGTGTCACTCACGCAGGCCCCCAGCAGGAGGCCGATGGCCGCTGTCCCCAGGACAGGTGTGACCCCACTGTGTCCCCATGTCCCCAGGTGTGTCCCCAGGTGTCCCCATGTCCCCAGGTGTCCCCATGTCCCCGGTGTCCCCGTGTCACTCACGCAGGCCCCCAGCAGGAGGCCGATGGCCGCTGTCCCCAGGACGCCGCCGTGTCCCACCACCCAGGGCAGGCGCAGCAGCAGCACCAGCCCCAGCAGCGACTGCAGCGACGGGGCCACCACGCCCAGGAGTGTCCCCAGGGCGCGCCGCTGAGGGGACAGGGACAGACAGGGGTCACCCAGGGGTCACCCAGGGGTCACCACGCCCAGGAGTGTCCCCAGGGCGCGGCGCTGAGGGGACAGGGACAGACAGGGGTCACCCAGGGGACAGGGACAGTCAGGGGTCACCGAGGGGTCACCACGGCCAGGAGTGTCCCCAGGGCATGGCGCTGAGGGGACAGTCAGAGGTCACCGACAGTCAGGGGTCACCGAGGGGACAGGGACAGCCCCGGGGTCACTGAGGGGTCACTGAGGGGACAGGGACAGTCAGGGGTCACCCAGGGGTCAGTGACATCCCACAGTGTCCCCACGGCAGCAGCATCACCCAGGGCTGCCCAGGTGTCCCCAGCCCCACCCTGACCCTGTCCCCAGGTGGCCCCACCCTGTCCCCAGTTGTCCCCAGGTGTCCCCACCCTGTCCCCAGGGGTCCCCAGGTGTGTCCCCAGCTGTCCCCAGGTGTCCCAAGTGTCCCATGGATCCCCAGCTGTCCCTAAGTGTCCTAGGTGTCCCCAGATGTCCCAGGTGTCCCCAAGTGTCCCAGGTCACGCCCGGCTGTCCCCAGGTGTCCAAGGAATCCCCAAGTGTCCCCACTCTGTCCCCAGCTGTCCCCAGGTGTGTCCCCAGCTGTCCCCGGTGTGTCCCCAGGTGTCCCCAGGTGTGTCCCCAGCTGTCCCCAGGTGTGTCCCCAGCTGTCCCCAGCTGTCCCCGGTGTGTCCCCAGGTGTCCCCAGGTGTGTCCCCAGCTGTCCCCAGGTGTGTCCCAGGTGTGTCCCCAGCTGTCCCGAGGTGTGTCCCCATGTATCCCAGGTGTGTCCCCAGGTGTCCCCAGGTGTGTCCCCAGCTGTCCCCAGCTGTCCCCAGATGTGTCTGCAGGTGTCCCCAGGTGTGTCCCCAGCTGTCCCCAGCTGTCCCCAGGTGTGTCCCCGGTGTCCCAGGTGTGTCCCCAGCTGTCCCCAGGTGTGTCCCCAGCTGTCCCAGGTGTGTCCCCAGCTGTCCCCAGGTGTGTCCCCAGGTGTGTCCCCAGCTGTCCCCAGGTGTGTCCCCAGGTGTGTCCCCAGGTGTGTCCCCAGGTGTGTCCCTAGCTGTCCCCAGGTGTGTCCCCAGGTGTGTCCCCGCTGTCCCCAGGCGTGTCCCCGCTGTCCCCCGGTGTCCCAGGTGTGTCCCCGCTGTCCCCCGCTGTCCCCGGTGTCAGGTGACTCACGGGGGCGTGGCCGCCGTCGCTGTCGGGGCTCAGGGCGCTGTAGGGCGCGATCCTGCGCAGCAGCGCCGGCACCCGGGGGCGGGTCGCCAGCTCCTCCTGGGGGCGGGGCCGGGGCGGGGTCAGGGGCGGGGTCAGGCGTGGAGGCGGGGCTAAGGGCAGGGCAGGGGTGGGGCCGATGATGGTGACATCGGGACAGGGCGGGGCCGGGCCCGAGGGGCGGGGCTCAGGGTAGAGGAGGGCGGGGTCAGGGGACAGGGCGGGGCCGGGCCCGAGGGGCGGGGCTCAGGGCGGAGCAGGGCGGGGTCAGGGGACAGGGCGGGGTCAGGGGACAGGGCAGGGCGGGGTTGGGGGCGGGGCTAAGGGCAGGGCCAATGACGGTGGGATGAGAGGCCGGGCACGGTCAGGGGGCGGGGCTGGGGTCAAGGGCGGGGCAGGGCACTCAGTGGGCGGGGCCGAGGAGGGCGGGGCTCAGGGGGTGGGGCTCAGGTCAGGGGTGTGGCCAATGACAGCAAGATCAGGGACAGGATGGGGCGGGGCTGAGAAGGGGCGGGGCTAATGAGTGTAGGGCTCAGGGTGGGGCTGAGGGGGCGTGGTCTTGCCTCAAACGGCACCAGGCACTTGGGACGGCACAGTGAGTGGGCGGGGCCAGGAAGGGGCGTGGCTTCACCAAGAACAGCGCAGGGCCGTTAATGGGGTGGGGCTTGGAGTGGGCGTGGCCTCACCACAACGCCAGGGCACTAATGAGGCGTGGCTAATTAAGGGGTGGGGCTTTAGGGGGTGTGACCTCACAACACGAGTCATGAACTGGGCGGGGCTAATCTGGGCGGGGCTAATCCGGGGTGGGGCATGCAGGGGGCGTGGCCTCACCTCAAACAGCGCCAGGGGCCGCTCCCCCCCCAGCCCGGGTGGGGCAGGAGGGGCGGGGCGAGCCCTGGCCCCGCCCCCTGGAGGCCGCCCCCGCGAGGTGGGCGTGGTCTCGGTGGGGGAGGGGCTGGAGTCGGACAGCGGGGGCCGGGAGCTGGAGGGGGAGGGGGGCTCGGGGCTGCTGTCCGAGGGCTCCGCCCCCCGCGCCTGCCACGCCCCCGGCACCGCCATGACGTCACCGGAGCGGCGATGACGTCACCGGAGCGGCGATGACGTCACCATCGCGGCACCTGCGGGAGAAAAATCCCCGAGTTCAGGAGGAAAAGAGAAAATTTCCCAAAGGCAAAAATCCACATTTTTGAATCCACGGAAAAACAACTTTTGGGGTGGAAAATGAACAATTTCCAACCCCAAAATCCTCATTTTTCAAGAGGAAATTCACATTATTGGAGGGGAAAAGGCTGAATTTGGAGGGAAAATCCGTTTTTTGGGGAAAAGACAATTTTTAGGGGGAAATCAGCAATTTCGGAGGGGAAAAAAAATCCACATTTTCGGCTGGAAAATTCACAGTTTGAGAAGAAAATTGTCATTTTTGAAGGGGAAAAAAAAACATTGTAGAGAAACTCCCGGGATTTAGAGGAAACGCACAAATTTTACAGGAAATGCACCAATTTTGGAGGAAATGCACCAATTTTGGAGGAAAGTGCCATTTTTGAGGGAGAAAACCCGACATTTTTGGGGCTTGATCCACTTTTTTGGGAGGGAAAATTTGACTTTTTAGTTGGAAAAATCAAAACCATCCGAGGAATTTTTCCTTTTTCTGGGAAAATTGGTGTTTTTACTGGGAAAAGAGGAATTTTGGGGGGCAAAATAGGGAATTTTTTTTCTTTGCCAAGCTGCAAAATTGTTTGGGGAGGAAAGAGTCAGAGAAAATCGGAAAATTTTACGGGTTAAAGAGAATTTTGAGAGAAAAACGGGGATTTTGGGGTAAAATCCGAGCTTTTGGAGGGCGGGGCTTTGTGATTTGGGGACAAATCGCCACTTTGAGGAGAAAACGGTCATTTTTTTTTCCCCTTGAAAAATGTATTTTTGGGGAGGGAAAGTTAAACTTCGAAGAGAATAAATATTATTTTTTGCTGTTGGTTTTTTAAAATTTTTTTTTAGCAATAAAAAGAGGTTCAGGGTGGAATCGGGAATTTCCCGAGGGAAAGAGTCAATTTGGGGCCAAAAAAAAGGCATTTTTTGGGGGAAGGAATTTGGGGCGGAGTTTTGTCGTTTTGAGGGAAATATAAAAATTCATTGACGTTTATAGAACATAAAATTTTATACAGAGGAAAAAATAAATCAGATTTTTTGGGAGGACGGAGAAAATCGGAGAAAAGGGGAAAAAAAATCCGATTTCTGACAAAACTCGAGGGGACTCGGGGTGGGAAAATCCCGTTTTGGGGTAGAAATCTTGACTTTGGGGGCCGAAAAACCACTTTGTGGTCTGTAAAGAGGGGGAAAAAAGCGTCGAGGGGGCAGAAAAATGCGAATTTTGGAGGGGGACAATAAATTCTGGGGGAAATAATTGGGTGGATGGGAAAAAAAGAGATTTTTTTGGGGAAAACGGGGAAATTTTAGGGGAAAACGGGGAATTTTTAGGGGGAAATGGGGAATTTTGGGGAAAACGGATTCATGAAAATCCACATTTGGAGCCAAATTCCCCGATTTTGGGATCAAATTCTCCTTTTTGAGACAAACCTCCTCGTTTCGGGGAGTGAAAATCTCCCGTTTGAGGCACATCAGCCCCTTTGGGAGGTCAAACTGCACCTTTTAGAACCAAATTCCTCCTTTTTGGTGTCAAATCCCCCATTTTGGGGTGAAACTCCCCCAGGTTTAAGGCCACCCCTCCCTTATGGCCCAAATTGCCACTTTTGGAGCAAAATCCTTCTTTTTGGGGCCAAATTCCTCCTTTTTGAGGTCAAATTCTCCCTTTTGGTTCTGAATTCCCCCTTTTGGTGCCAAAATCTTCATTTTGGGGCCAAATTCCTCCTTTTGGGGGCCAAATTCCTCCTTTTTGGGGCCAAATTCCTCCTTTTGGGGGCCAAATGCCTCCTTTTTGGGGCCAAATTTCCCCTTTTGGATCCAAATTCCTCCTTTTTGGGTCCAAACCCTCCATTTTGGGGCCAAATTCCCCCTTTTGGAGGCCAAATTCCCTCTTTTGGGGCAAAATTCTTCCTTTTTGAGGCCAAATTCCTCCTTTTTGGGGCCAAAATCTCCATTTTGGGGCAAAATTCCCCCTTTTGGGGCCAAATTTCCTCTTTATGGGACCAAATTCCTCCTTTTTGGGGCCAAATTTCCCCTTTTTGAGGCCAAAATCTCCATTTTGGAGCCAAATTTCCCCTTTTGGGGCCAAATTTCCTCTTTTTGAGGCCAAATTTCCTCCTTTTTGGGGCCAAATTCCTCCTTTTTGGGGCCAAATTCCTCCTTTTTGGGGCCAAAATCTCCATTTTGGGGCAAAATTCCCCCTTTGGGAGCCAAATTTCCTCTTTTTGGGACCAAATTCCTCCTTTTGGGGGCCAAATTTCCCCTTTTTGAGGCCAAAATCTCCATTTTGGAGCCAAATTTCCCCTTTTGGGGCCAAATTTCCTCTTTTTGAGGCCAAATTTCCTCCTTTTTGGGGCCAAATTCCCCCTTTTGGGGCCAAATTCCCCCACCTTGGGGCCAAAATCTCCATTTTGAGGCCAAATTCCTCATTTTGAGGGCCAAATTCCCCCTTTTCGGGGCCAAATTTCCCCATTTTGGGGCCAAATTCCCCCTCTTTGGGGCCAAAGTCTCCATTCTGGGGCCCCACTCCCCATATCTGGTGTCAAACCTCACCTTTTTGGGGGTCCAAACTCCTCTTTTTTAGTTAAAATCCCCCTTTTTGGACCCCACCCCTCCCTTCTGTCACAGCCCTTCCACTTTCCGGAGCCGACTCATCACTTTTTTGGGGGCCGAATTCTCCTTTTTTTTGGCCATTTTTTTTAAAAGGCCAAATCCAGATTTTTTAGAGTGACCCCACATTTTGGGGGGCCCAAAATTCACTTTTGCTGACGCCGACCCCTCCCTTTTCCCGGCTCCATCTCCGCTCCCGCCCTCGGCCCCTCCATCCCGCCCCTTTGGGGGTTAAAATCCCCCCAATTTGGGGTTAAAATCCCCCAATTTTGGGTTAAAATCCCCCTAATTTTGGGTTAAAATCCCCCAATTTTGGGGCTCTCCCCTCCCCCCCCACCCCCGATCCCGCCGGTACCTGAGGGAGGGGCGCGGGGGCGGGGCCTGCGCGCGCTGCCCTGGCCACGCCCCTGCGTCGCCACGCCCCCTGCGGCAGCGCGCCTGGGGCGTGACCAATGACAAGGCGTGGTTTACACGAAGGGGCGTGACCTGTGATCATGGGGGCGTGGTTTGTGTAGGGGGAGAGGTTTGTGTAGGAGGCGTGGCTTGTGTAGGGGGCGTGTTTTGTGTAGGAGGCGTGGTTGGTGTAGGAGGCGTGGTTTGTGCAGAGGGTGTGGTTTGTGTAGGGGGCGTGGCTTTGTGTAGGGGGCGTGGTTTGACCCCTTCCCCTCACCCGAAGCCGGAGGTCGGAGCGCCCAAATCCCGCCCGGATTTTAAGGCAAAATCGGAACTATTACGGGGAATAAAATCCATGTTTTGAGTGGGAAGTCGCTATTTGCGCAGGGGAAATGTGAATTTTGGGGCTGACACCCTCCAGATTTAGAGGGAAAGTCATCAATTTTAAGCTGAAAAATCATCAATTTTAAGCTGAAAATCCGTATTTTTAGCGGGAAAAACCAAAAGGTTGAGAGGAAAGATCCTTGGTTGTGGATCGGCGAATGGAGCCCCTGAGGGCGATGGGGGTGAAATGGCGCCTGGGGGGAGGCTCAGGGAGAAAACGGGGTCCGTGAGGGGAAAAGGGGGGAAACGGAGCCTTTGAGGGGAAAATTGAGCCTTTGAAGGGAAAATAGGGGAAAATGGGGGGAAATTGAACCTTTGAGGGGAAAATAGGGGAAAATTGAGCCTTTGAGGGGGAAATTAAGACCTTGAGTGAAAAATGGGGGCAAATGGAGACTTTGAGAGGAAAAACTGAGCCCTTGAAAAGAAAATGGGGGGAAGTGGGGAGAAACGGAGCCCTTGAGGGGGAAATGGAACCTTTGAGGGGAAAATGGAGAGAAATTGAACTTTTGAGGGGAAAACTGAGACCTTGAGGGGAAAATGGGGGCAAATGGAGACTTTGAGGGGAAAAACTGAGCCCTTGAAAGGAAAATGGCGGGAAATGGAGAGAAATGGAGCCCTTGAGGGGGAAATGGGGGGAAATTGAACTTTTGAGGGGAAAATGGGGGAAAATGAATCTTTGAGGGGGAAATGGGGGTAAATTGAACCTTTGAGGGGGAAATGGAGACCTTGAGTGAAAACTGGGGGGGAAATAGGGGGAAATGGAGCCCTTGAGAGGAAACTGGAGCCTTTGAAGGGAAAATTGGGGAAATAGAGCCCTTGAGGGGAAAATGGAGCCCTTGAGGAAAAAGTGGAGGAAAATGGAGACTTTGAGGGGAAAAACTGAGCCCTTGAGAGGAAAAATGGGGGGAAACGGAGACCTGGAGGGGGAAATGGGGGTAAATTGAACTTTTGAGGGGGAAATGGGGGAAAATGAAGCCCTGGAGAGGAAAACAGGGTTGAAAACTGAACCTTTGAGAGGAAAACGGAACTTTTGAGGGGAAAATGGGGGGAAATGGAGCCCTTGAGGGGAAAATGGGTGGAAATTGGGGAAAATTGAGGAGAAAAAAAGGGGAAATGGAGCCCTTGAGGGGAAACTGGAGCCTTTGAAGGGAAAATAGGGGAAAATTGGGGGAAATTGAGCCCTTGATGGGAAAATGGGGGAAATTTGAGCCCTTGAGGGGAAAATCGAGCCTTTGAGGAAAAAGTGGGGGAAATGGAGACTTTGAGGGGAAAAACTGAGCCCTTGAAAGGAAAATGTGGGGAAATGGAGAGAAATGGAGCCCTTGAGGGGAAAATGGAGGGAAATTGAACCTTTGAGGGGAAAACGGAGACCTTGAGTGAAAAATGGGTGAAAATGGGGGGGGGAAGGGGAGAAATGGAGCCCTTGAGGGGGAAATGGGGGAAAATTGAACTTTTGAGGGGAAAATGGGGGAAAATGAATCTTTGAGGGGGAAATGGAGACCTTGAGTGAAAAATGGGGGGAAATGGGGGGAAATGGAGCCCGGGAGGGGAAACTGGAGCCTTTGAAGGGAAAATAGGGGAAATAGAGCCCTTGAGGGGAAAATGGAGCCCTTGAGGAAAAAGTGGAGGAAAATGGAGACTTTGAGGGGAAAAACTGAGCCCTTGAGAGGAAAAATGGGGGGAAACGGAGACCTGGAGGGGAAAATGGGGGTAAATTGAACTTTTGAGGGGAAAATGGGGGAAAATTGAACCTTTGAGGGGGAAATGGAAACCTTGAGTGAAAAATGGGGGGAAATGGGGGGAAATGGAGCCCGGGAGGGGAAACTGGAGGAAAATGGAACCTTTGAGGGGGAAATGGAGGGAAATTGAACTTTTGAGGGGAAAATTGAGACCTTGAGTGAAAAATGGGTGGAAATGGGGGAAAACTGAACTTCTGAGGGGAAAACAGAGACTTTGAGTGAAAAATGGAGACTTTGAGGGGAAAAACTGAGCCCTTGAAAGGAAAATGGGGGGAAATGGAGGCTTTGAGGGGGAAATGGGGGGAAACAGAGACCTGGAGGGGAAAACGGGGGAAAATTGAACTTTTGAGGGGAAAATTGAACCTTTGAGGGTAAAACGGAGACCTGGAGTGAAAAATGGGTGAAAATGGGGGGAAATTGAACGTTTGAGGGGAAAATGGGGGAAAATGAAGCCCTGGAGAGGAAAACAGGGTTGAAAACTGAACCTTTGAGAGAAAAATGGAACTTTTGAGGGGAAAATGGGGGAAAATTGAGCTCTTGATGGGAAACTGGGAGGAAATGGAGCCTTTGAAGGGAAAATAGGGGGAAATTGGGGGAAAATGAGCCCTTGAGGGGAAAATGGAGCCCTTGAGGGAAAAAATGGAGGAAAATGGAGACTTTGAGGAGAAAACCTGAGCCCTTGAAAGGAAAAATGGGGGGAAATGGGGACTTTGAGGGGGAAATGGAGGAAAATGGAGACTGTGAGGGGGGAAACTGAGCCCTTGATGGGAAAATGGGGGGAAATGGAGACTTTGAGGGGCAAGGGGGGGAAACGGAGCCCTTGAAGGGAAAATGGAGCTTTTGAGTGAAAAATTGTGGAAAAAGGGAGCCCTTGAGGTGACAAGGGACAAACAGGGGCCATGAAGGGGTGAAAATGGGCTGCTGGATCAGGTGAAAACACAACAAGGATATTTAGATAAGAATAAACCATGAACCAAAATGCCTGGAAAACAAGCTCTTAGTAACATTTATGTAATGCTTAGGGATAAATGAAAGCGAGTAAAGGCAAATTATTTAAAGCGTCACGAACACTAAGATTATTATTAGATTTTTTAGAAGGAAAATAGGAATTTTTGGGGCAAAATAGAGATTTTTTTTACCAGGCTGAGAAGTGTTTGGGGAGGAAAGAGTCATTCCAGAGAAAACCCGATCATTTTACGGGATTCAGACATTTTTGAGAGAAAATTGGGCCATTTTAGAGGAGACGTGGGAGTTTCGGGCATCGATAGGAAGCAGCAATGTAAAAACAATTAATACAAATGCAATAAAACGATGTGTAATTATCTTTATTGTTTACTAATCCAAGCTAAGTTGCACTTTTAGGGGGATAGAACCATTCCGACTGGAAAGAACCTCCATCGGTAAATCTTGCCCCGAGGTTTTTGGTCCCGACCGCCGAAAAACCCGATTTTGACCGAAAATGACCGAAAATGACGGAAAATCCCCCGACTGGCGGCGCCCTTCGCCCCCGCGGCGTCCCCCGTTGCCATGGCGACGGCGCGGCCCATCCCGCCCCTCCCCCCGCTCCCCCTGCGGACTTGGTACGTTCCATGCAAACGAGCCCGCTCGCGCCACCAATCCCGCCTTCAAAACGACGGCCAATCAGAAGCGAGAAGGCGGGGTTACGGTGATGATTGACAACAGACAGAGCCTATCGCGAGGCGTGGCGCCACAAAGCCGCCACTGGGAGCTGCCGGCCTATCAGAGGCGAGGAGGGCGGGGTTAAGGCGAAGATTGACAGCGGCCGGAGCCAATCGCCAAGCGCAGCGCTCCGTCCCTCAGCGGCCGCCGCAGCCGCTGTTTTCCCGCCCTCCGGCCGCGGCCCCGGCCCGAGACCCCCGAGAGCCCCTCAGAGGCCGGGACCGTCCCGGGACCGCGCCGGGCCCACCATGGGCTTCCTAAAGCTCATCGAGATCGAGAACTTCAAGTCGTACAAGGGCCGGCAGATCATCGGGCCCTTCCGCCGCTTCACCGCCATCATCGGCCCCAATGGCTCCGGTGAGTCCCGGGGGGGGGCTCTCGGCGGGAGTCAAAGCGGCCCCGGGATGGTCTGAGGGGTGACCCCGCATTCCTTACACTGCCCCGCTCCCGCTTCCTCCTGCCGTCCTGCCCGGGGGGATTCCCCTTTCCACGGGGTCCCTCCTAAGCCTTGGGACGTTCCCCGTCCGTTCTCTCCAGCCCTACGTTCTCTGGGCCCTCCTCAATTCCCTGGGTTCCCCCCATTCCTTGGGCTCCCTCCTCTTTCTCTGGGTTCCCCCCTCAATTCCCTGGGTTCCCCCCTCAATTCCCTGGGTTCCCCCCATTCCCTGGGCTCCCTCCTCTTTCTCTGGGTTCCCCTCTCAATTCCCTGGGTTCCTTCAATTCCCTGGGCTCCCTCCTCTTTCTCTGGGTTCCTCTCTCAATTCCCTGGGTTCCTCCAATTCCCTGAGGTCGTTTCTCTTTCTCTGGGGTCCCCCCTCAATTCCCTGGGTTCCCCCCATTCCCTGGGCTCCCTCCTCTTTCTCTGGGTTCCTCTCTCAATTCCCTGGGGTTCCCCCATTCCCTGAGGTCGTTTCTCTTTCTCTGGGGTCCCCTCTCAATTCCCTGAACTCCCCACACCCCCCATTCCATAGGATCCCCCCTTAATTCCCTGAACTCCCTCCTCTTTTCCTTGTGATCTTCCCTGAACTCCCCTCATTCCATAGGGGGATCCCTCCCCAGTAATTCCCACCCCCTAAAAACCACCCTCCGGGTGGTTTTTAGGGGGTGGGAATTACTGGGGAGGGATCCGGGTGGTTTTTAGGGGGTGGGAATTATTGGGGAGGGCTCCCTCAACATCCCCTTTCCCAGGCAAATCCAACCTGATGGACGCCATCAGCTTCGTGCTGGGCGAGAAGACGAGCAACCTGCGGGTGAAGACGCTGCGGGATCTGATCCACGGCGCCCCGGTGGGGAAACCGGCGGCCAGCCGCGCCTTCGTCAGCATGGTGTACTCGGAGGAGGGCGCCGAGGACCGCACCTTCGCCCGCGTCATCGTCGGTGAGTCCCGCCCCCCGGGAGACCCTTTCCCGCCGCTCCCGGGGATGTTTGGGGGGGTTTGGGGGGGTTTTGGGGGATTTGGGAGGGTTTGGGGAGGGTTTTGGGGGTGCCCCGAAATTGCTGCTGAAGGTGCGGGTAGTGATGGTGAGGGGAGAGGGGTGTGGGCTGAGGGGTTTGGGGGGCTTTTGGGGGATTTGGGAGGGTTTTGGAGGGGTTTGGGGGTGCCCCGAAGTTGCTGCTGAGGGGTTTGGGGGGGTTTGGGGGGTTTTGGGCAGGGTTTTGGGGGGGTTTTGGGGGATTTGGGAGGGTTTGGGGAGGGTCTGGGGGTGCCCCGGAATTGCTGCTGGAGGTGCAAGCAGTGATGGTGAGAGGAGAAGGGTGTGGGCTGAGGGGTTTGGGGGGGGTTTGGGGGGGGTTTTGGGGGATTTGGGAGGGTTTGGGGAGGGTCTGGGGGTGCCCCGAAATTGCTGCTGAAGGTACGGGTGGTGATGGTGAGGGGAGAGGGATTTTGGGGGGGTTTTGGGGGGTTTGGGAGGGGTTTGGGGGGGATTTGGGGGGGATTTGGGAAGGGTTTGGGGGGATTTTGGGGAGGTTTGGGGGGGTTTTGGGGGTGCCCCAAAATTGCTGCTGGAGGTGCAAGTAGTGATGGTGAGGGGAGAGGGGTGTGGGCTGAGGGGGTTGGGGGGGTTTTGGGGAGTTTGGGAAGAGTTTGGGAGGGGTTTGCGGGGTTTTGGGAGGGTTTGGGGGGGTTTTGGGAGGGTTTGGGGGGGATTTGGAGGCGCCCCAAAATTGCTGCTGAAGGTGCAGGTAGTGACGGTGAGGGGAGAGGGGTGTGGGCTGAGGGATTTGGGGGGCTTTTGGGGGATTTGGGAAGAGTTTGGGAGGGGTTTGCGGGGTTTTGGGAGGGTTTTGGGGGATTTGAGGGGGATTTGGGAGGGTTTTGGGGGATTTTGGAGGCGCCCCAAAATTGCTGCTGAAGGTGCGGGTGGTGATGGTGAGGGGAGAGGGGTTTTGGGGGGTTTTGGGGGGACTTGGGGAGGTTTTTGGGCAGGGTTTGGGAGGGTTTGGGGGGTTTTGGGGGTTTTGAGGTGCCCCGAAGTTGGTGCTGAAGGTGTGGGTAGTGATGGTGAGGGGAGAAGGGTGTGGGGGGATTTGGGAGGGTTTTGGGGGGGTTTGGGGGGTTTGGGGAGGGTTTTGGGGGGGTTTGGGGGTGCCCCAAAATTGCTGCTGAAGGTGCAGGTAGTGATGGTGAGAGGAGAGGGGTTTGGGGGGGTTTTGGGGGGACTTGGGGAGGTTTTTGGGCAGGGTTTGGGAGGGGTTTGGGGGGTTTTGGGGTGCCCCGAAGTTGCTGCT
>JACEWE010000079.1:81550-118230 GCA_014839755.1 Sylvia borin | reverse complement strand
GGGACACGGAGGAGGCAGCCCAGGGACACGGAGGGGACACAGGGACACCCTGGGGGCCATTGGGGACCCCCCATGGGGACACAGGGACCCTGGGGGCCATCGGGGACCCCTTAAGGGATATAAGGACCTCCTTGGGGACTCCTTCAGGGACACGGGCCCCCCCCGGGGACACCGGGGCCCCTTGGGGACAGCCGTGGGGCCCCTTGGGGACAGCCGTGGGGCCCCTTGGGGACAGCCGTGGGGACACTCACGTGCGGCAGCGGCAGCGCCCGTGTCCGCGCCAGCCCCCGCAGGAGGCGGGAGCCCCCGAGCAGCGCCTGCAGCCCCGCGCCCCCCGCCGACAGCAGCGCCCCCAGCACCGGCACCCAGGGCCACGGCCAGGCCACCGCGGCCAGCACGGGGACACCGCCCAGGGTGACACCGAACCTGCGGGGACACGGGACAGCGTGGGGACACCGCCCAGGGTGACACCGAACCTGCGGGGACACGGGGACACTGTGGGGACACCGCCTGGGGACACTGGGACAGCGTGGGGACACCGCCCAGGGTGACACCGAACCTGCGGGGACACGGGGACACGGTGGGGACACCGTGGGGACACCGCCTGGGGACACGGGGACACCGCCGGGGTGGCACCGAACGTGCGGGGACACAGGGCGGGGACATTGTGGGGGGACATCGGGGTCCCCTCCCAGCCACTGGAACCCACCTTGGGACATGGTGAACCCTCCAGGGGACCCCCGGTGACATTGGGGACCCGCGGTGACACTGGGGACCCGCGGTGACATTGGGGACCCCCGGTGACACTGGGGACCCACGGTGACATTGGGGACCCGCGGTGGCACCGGGGGACACGGGGGACCCCAGACTCACTTGTCCCGCAGCAGCTGTCCCTCGACGCCGGCCCCCAGCAGCAGCGCCGCGCTCAGGTCTGGCCGTCAAGGAAAAGCCCAAACCCCAAAATCCCCCCAAAAAAACCCCCAAAACCCCAAAATTCCCCGACCCCCCCCCAAAAACCCCAAATCCCCACAAAATCCCCCCCAAATCGCCCCAAATTCCCCAAAAAACCCTAAAATCCCCCCCCCAAAACCCTAAAATCCCCCCCAAAACCCTAAAATCCCCCCCAAAAACCCTAAAATCCCCCCCAAACCCTAAAATCCCCCCCAAAAACCCTAAAATCCCCCTCCAAATCCCCCAAAACCCTCAAATACCCCCAAATTTCCCCAAAATCCCTCAAAATTCCTCCCCCAAAACCCCAAATCCCCTCAAAATCCCCCCGAAATCCCCCCCAAAACCCCCTAAAATCCCCCCAAAAACTCCTAAAATCCCCCCAAAAAACCCTCAAATGCCCCCAAAATTCCCCCCAAAACCCTTAAATCCCCCCCCAAACCCCTAAAATCCCCCCAAATCCCCCCCAAAACCCCTAAAATACCCCCCAAATCCCCCAAAATCCTTCAAAATTCCCCCAACCCCCCCAAATCCCCTCAAAAACCCCCAAATCCCCCCCAAAATCTCTCCTCACCACCCCCTGAGCAGGGACAGCCCCCCAAAATCCCCCCCCCGGCACACCCCCCGCAGTTTCGGAGTCCCCAATTTCGGGGTCCCCAATTTCGGGGTCCCCCGCGGGTTTGGGGTGGGTCCAGCCCAGGGCCGTGGTGACCCCCACCATTTGGGGTCCCCCCCACGTTTCAGAACCCCCCCGAAGTTTTGGGGTCCCGGGCAGTTTTTGGGGTCCTGGGGGCAGTTTTTGGGGTGTCCCAGGTCAGTTTTTGGGGTCCCTGGGGCAGTTTTTGGGGTCCCCGGGGCAGTTTTGGGGTCCCCTGGGGCAGTTTTGGGGTCCCCAGGTCAGTTTTGGGGTCCCTGGGGCAGTTTTGGGGTCCCCTGGGGCAGTTTTGGGGTCCCCAGGTCAGTTTTGGGGTCCCTGGGGCAGTTTTGGGGTCTCGGGCAGTTTTGGGGTGTCCCAGGGTGGGTCTTTGGGGTGTCCCAGGTCAGTTTTGGTGGCCCCATGTCAGTTTTGGGGTCCCGGGGCACTTTTTGGGGTCCCCTGGGGCAGTTTTGGGGTCCCCTGGGGCAGTTTTGGGGTCCCCAGGTCAGTTTTGGGGTCCAGGGGCAGTTTTGGGGTCCCCAGGTCAGTTTTGGGGTCCCCAGGTCACTTTTGGGGTCCCCTGGTCAGTTTTTGGGGTCCCGGGGCAGTTTTTGGGGTCCCCTGGGGCAGTTTTGGGGTCCCCTGGGGCAGTTTTTGGGGTCCCCAGGTCACTTTTGGGGTCCCCAGGTCAGTTTTGGGGTCCCGGGGCACTTTTTGGGGTCCCCTGGGGCAGTTTTGGGGTCCAGGGTCAGTTTTGGGGTCCCCAGGTCAGTTTTGGCGTCCAGAGTCAGTTTTGGGGTCCCCGGTCAGATTTGGGGTGTCCCAGGTCAGTTTTGGGGTCCCCCTGCAGTTTTGGGGTCCCCAGGTCAGTTTTAGGGTCCCTTGGGGCAGTTTTTGGGGTCCTGGGGCAGTTTTGGGGTCCCCGGTCAGTTTTGGGGTCCCCAGGTCACTTTTGGGGTCCCTTGGGGCAGTTTTGGGGTTCCCCTGCAGTTTTTAAGGTCCCCGGTCAGTTTTGGGGTCCCCAGATCAGTTTTGGGGTCCCCGGTCAGTTTTGGGGTCCCCCTGCAGTTTTGGGGTTCCCTGGGGCAGTTTTGGGGTTCCCTGGGGCAGTTTTTGGGGTCCCCGGGCAGTTTTGGGGTCCCCGGTCAGTTTTGGGGTCCCCGGGCAGTTCTGGGGTGCCCATGTCCGTTTTTGGGGTCCCCGGCCAGTTTTGGGGCGCCGCTCGGGTGGATACAGCCCAGGGCCGTGGCCGTGGCCGCCCCGAGGCTCCCGGCCGGAACCGAGCGAGCGACGTCCCCGAGCTCCGAGCAGCGACTGCACCCCCAGAGCACCCCTGGGACCCAAAATCATCCCAAATCACCCCAAATCACCCCCAGAGCACCCCTGGGACCCCAAAATCACCCAAATCACCCCAAATCACCCCCAGAGCACCCCTGGGACCCCAAAATCACCCAAAATCACCCCAAAATCACCCCCAGAGCACCCCTGGGACCCCAAAATCACCCAAATCACCCCAAAATCACCCCAAATCACCCCCAGAGCACCCCTGGGACCCCAAAAATCACCAAAATCACCCCCAGAGCACCCCTGGGACCCCAAATCACCCCAAAATCACCCCCAGAGCACCCCTGGGACCCCAAAATCACCCCAAATCACCCCTGGGACCCCAAAACTCAACCTAGGACCCCCTCAAATCCCCCCTAGAGCACCCCCAGAGCACCCGTGACCCCAAAATCCCTGTGAACCCCCAAAATCCCCCTGAGCCCCCCTGGGACAGAGTTGGCCCCAGAAATCCCTGTGAACCCCCAAAGCCCCTTTCGGGACCCCCCTCGATCCCCCGGGACCCCCTCTGACCCCCCGGGACCCCCCATTGGCCCCCAGCGCCCCCCGTTGGGATCCCCTCCCCCCTTTGGGGTCCCCCCGCTCACCCGACGCCGAGGGGAGGCTCAGCCCCAGCAGCGCCCCAAAGGAGGCGTCGGCCCCGCCCTCCTCTGGCCCCGCCCCCAGCCCCGCCTCCGGGGGGCGTGGCCACAGGTTCTCTGTGGGTGGGGCAATGTGTGAGGCCACGACCACACCCCCTCAGTGTGACCCCAGTGTGACCTCGGGGTGACCCCACCCTTGTCACCCCCATGACCCTCATGTGACCTCCCATGATCTCGGGGTGACCCCTGTGACCCCACCTTGACCTCAGGATGACCCCACCCCCCTGTGACCCCTACATGACCCCACCATGACCTCAGGATGACCCCATCATGACCTCAGGATGACCCCACTGCACTGTGACCCCTCCATGACCCCTGTGACCCCCACCATGACCTCAGGATGACCCCACCCCCCTGTGACCCCTACATGACCCCACCATGACCTCAGGATGACCCCATCATGACCTCAGGATGACCCCACTGCACTGTGACCCCTCCATGACCCCTGTGACCCCCACCATGACCTCAGGATGACCCTACCCCCCGTGACCCCTACATGACCCCATCATGACCTCAGGATGACCTCATCATGACCTCAGGATGACCCCTGTGACCCCCACCATGACCTCAGTGTGACCTCCGTGACCTCACTGTGACCTCACCCCCATCCCCCTCCCCATGACCTCATGGTGACCCCCATGACCCCGCCCCTATTTTGGCCCTGAGGGGTGGGACCAAAAGCTCCCTGTGGGCGTGTCCTGTGTTGGTCACACCCACCCTGTGACCTCCCTGTGACCCCAGCCCCAACCCAACCCTGGGGGCGGAGCCAAAGCCTCCCTGTGGGCGGAGCTTTGCCGTGGCCCCGCCCCCCGCTGCACTCACTCGCCAAGAGGCTGGCGCTGGGCCCGGGCAGGGCGGGCAGCGCCCCCTGCTGGCCGGGAGGACCTCGGGAGGCGTTGGGGGGCGCGGGGGGGGCGCAGGGCCGCAGGGGGTCCCCGGGCCGCGGGGGGAGGCACAGCCTGGGGAGGGGCGGGAACAGCCGCGCTCAGCCGGGACGGCTCATTAGCATCTCATTAGCATAGGGCCGGGCGGGGAGGGGCGTGTGACTGACCGGTGGGCGGGGTCTCCGGGCAGGGCGTGGCGCAGGGAGCCGGCCTGCAGCGCCAGCAGCGCCAGCAGCAGCCCCGCGGGGCCCAGGGGGGCGGCGGCCGCGCGGAGGCGGGGCGGGGCCAGAGACCCCGCCCCCAGCAGCGCCAGAAGCCCCGCCCCGTAGCCACGCCCGTTGTTGAGGCGGCCCCAGCGGCCACGCCCCGGCAGCACCGCCCAGCTGGGGCTCAGGTACACCTGGAGGGGAGGGGCCAGAGAGGTGAAAGGCTCCGCCCACCGACACGCCTTTCAGGCGTGCCACACCCTCAGGAGGGAGAGGTCACGCCCGTCTCATTTGCCACGCCCGCCTCAGACCCCGCCCACTCAGCCCTGGCCCAGCAGGCCCCGCCCCCTCAATATTCTCAGCGCACTCCAGGCTGACCCCGCCCCACAGGTGAGACTCCGCCCCCTGGTCAGACCACGCCCATTGGCCTTGCCCCTTTAATGTGGCCACACCCCCTGCCAAGCCCCGCCCTTTAGTGGGGGCCACGCCCCTCCAATCTTCCCAAGTCTCCCCAACCACACCCCCTCTGCAGGCCCCGCCCCTTCTGAGCACCCAGCCCGCCCTGTGTCCCCTATTCCCACCCCGGCCACACCCTGACCCCGCCCAGCTCCACTCTGACCCCGCCCAGCCCCACCCTGGTCCCGCCCACTCCCCACCGATGCCTCGGCCCCACCATGACCACACCCAGTCCCATCCCCACCCCGCCCATTCCCCGGCCCCGCCCACTCACCAGCAGCACCTCGGCCCCGCCCACCCCCGGCCCCGCCCACTCACCAGCAGCACCTCGGCCCCGCCCCCCCGGCCCCGCCCACTCACCAGCAGCACCTCGGCCCCGCCCACCCCCGGCCCCGCCCACTCACCAGCAGCACCTCGGCCCCGCCCATCCCCGGCCCCGCCCACTCACCAGCAGCACCTCGGCCCCGCCCAGCGCAGCGGCGGCCGCCCCGAAGGCGGCGCTCAGGAAGCCGCAGACGCCCACGGCGCCCCCGGCCTCGGGCCCCAGCGCCCCCGACAGCAGCGACAGCGCCCCGCCCCCTGTGACGTCACGGGGCGGGGTCAGCGCCGGGCACGCCCACGCGGCCCCGCCCGGCCCCGCCCCCTCGGCTCACCGGGGTCCAGCCCATTGGTGGCGACGGCGCTGAGGGACACGGCGGTCAGCAGCATCTGCGGGGACAGGGACGGTGACCTCTGACCCCTGACCCCTCTGACCCCTGACCCCTCTGACCAACTGACCCCTCTGACTGACACACGGACCCCTCTGACCTCTGACCCCTCCGACACACTGACCCCTCTGACACACTGACCCCTCTGACCTCTGACCCCTCCGACACACTGACCCCTCCGACTGACACATGGACCCCTCTGACCTCTGACCCCTCTGACCTCTGACCCCTCCGACACACTGACCCCTCTGACTGACACACGGACCCCTCTGACCTCTGACCCCTCTGACCTCTGACCCCTCCGACACACTGACCCCTCTGACTGACACACGGACCCCTCTGACCTCTGACCCCTATGACCAACTGACCCCTCTGACCCCTCTGACTGACACACTGACCCCTCTGACCTCTATGACCTCTGACCCCTCTGACACACTGACCCCTCTGACCTCTAACCCCTCTGACCTCTGACCCCTCTGACTCCTCTGACCAACAGATTCCTCTGACCTCTGACCCCTCTGACCTCAAACTCCCCTGACCTCTGACCTCTCTGACCAACTGCCTCCTCTGACCTGTGATCCACTGACCTCTGACCCCTCTGACCTACTGAGCCCTGTGACCTCTGACCCACTGACCTCTGACCCCTCTGACCTGCTGACTACTGACCTCTGACCTCACCCCCCCAGAGTACCCAGAACATGACCCCTGACCCCAAGTGTGTGCCCAGGTGTGACCTCTGACCCCAGGGATGACCCTGAGTGTGACCCCTGACCCCAGCTGTGTCCCTTGGCCACACCCCAAATGTATCCCCAGGTGTGACCCCAGCGTGACCCCAGGTGTGTCCCCAGGTGTAGCCAGGTGTCCCCAGGTGTGTCTCCATGTCCCCAGGTGTGTCCCCATGTCCCAGGTGTCCCCGTGTCACTCACGCAGGCCCCCAGCAGGAGGCCGGTGGCCGCTGTCCCCAGGACAGGTGTGACCCCACTGTGACCCCGTGTCCCCAGGTGTGTCCCCAGGTGTGTCCCCGTGTCCCCAGGTGTCCCCATGTCCCCAGGTGTGTCCCCAGGTGTCCCCATGTCCCCAGGTGTGTCCCCAGGTGTCCCCATGTCCCCAGGTGTCCCCGTGTCCCCGTGTCACTCACGCAGGCCCCCAGCAGGAGGCCGATGGCCGCTGTCCCCAGGACGCCGCCGTGTCCCACCACCCAGGGCAGGCGCAGCAGCAGCACCAGCCCCAGCAGCGACTGCAGCGACGGGGCCACCACGCCCAGGAGTGTCCCCAGGGCGCGGCGCTGAGGGGACAGGGACAGACAGGGGTCACCCAGGGGTCACTGAGGGGTCACCCAGGGGTCACCACGCCCAGGAGTGTCCCCAGGGCGCGCCGCTGAGGGGACAGGGACAGCCAGGGGTCACTGAGGGGTCACCACGCCCAGGAGTGTCCCCAGGGCGCGCCGCTGAGGGGACAGGGACAGACAGGGGTCACCCAGGGGTCACCCAGGGGTCACCACGCCCAGGAGTGTCCCCAGGGCGCGGCGCTGAGGGGACAGGGACAGACAGGGGTCACTGAGGGGTCACCACGCCCAGGAGTGTCCCCAGGGCGCGGCGCTGAGGGGACAGGGACAGACAGGGGTCACCCAGGGGACAGGGACAGCCAGGGGTCACCCAGGGGTCACCACGCCCAGGAGTGTCCCCAGGGCACGGCGCTGAGGGGACAGGGACAGCCAGGGGTCACCCAGGGGTCACCACGCCCAGGAGTGTCCCCAGGGCGCGCCGCTGAGGGGACAGGGACAGCCAGGGGTCACTGAGGGGTCACTGAGGGGTCACCACGCCCAGGAGTGTCCCCAGGGCGCAGCGCTGAGGGGACAGGGACAGCCAGGGGTCACCCAGGGGTCACCCAGGGGTCACCGAGGGGCCACCACGCCCAGGAGTGTCCCCAGGGCGCAGCGCTGAGGGGACAGGGACAGACAGGGGTCACCCAGGGGTCACCCAGGGGTCACCGAGGGGCCACCACGCCCAGGAGTGTCCCCAGGGCGCGCCGCTGAGGGGACAGGGACAGCCAGGGGTCACCCAGGGGTCACCCAGGGGCCACCACGCCCAGGAGTGTCCCCAGGGCGCGGTGCTGAGGGGACAGGGACAGTCAGGGGTCACTGAGGGGACAGGGACAGTCAGGGGTCACCCAGGGGTCAGTGACAACCCACAGTGTCCCCACGGCAGCAGCATCACCCAGGGCTGCCCAGGTGTCCCCAGCCCCACCCTGACCCTGTCCCCAGGTGTCCCCAGCTGTCCCCAGGGGTCCCCAGGTGTGTCCCCAGGTGTGTCCCCAGGTGTCCCAAGTGTCCCATGGATCCCCAGCTGTCCCTAAGTGTCCTAGGTGTCCCCAGATGTCCCAGGTGTCCCCAAGTGTCCCAGGTCACGCCCAGCTGTCCCCAGGTGTCCAAGGAATCCCCAAGTGTCCCCACTCTGTCCCCAGCTGTCCCAGGTGTGTCCCCAGGTGTCCCCAGCTGTCCCAGGTGTGTCCCCAGCTGTCCCCAGGTGTGTCCCCAGCCGTCCCAGGTGTGTCCCCAGCTGTCCCCAGGTGTCCCCAGCTGTCCCTAGCTGTCCCCAGGTGTGTCCCCAGCTGTCCCAGGTGTGTCCCCAGGTGTCCCCAGCTGTCCCCAGGTGTGTCCCCAGCTGTCCCTAGCTGTCCCCAGGTGTGTCCCCAGCTGTCCCCAGGTGTGTCCCCAGGTGTCCCCAGCTGTCCCCAGCTGCCCCCAGCTGTCCCCAGGTGTCCCCAGCTGTCCCCAGGTGTCCCCAGCTGTCCCCAGGTGTCCTCAGGTGTGTCCCCAGGTGTGTCCCCAGGTGTCCCAGGTGTGTCCCCAGCTGTCCCCGCTGTCCCCAGGTGTGTCCCCAGGTGTGTCCCCAGCTGTCCCAGGTGTGTCCCCAGCTGTCCCCAGCTGTCCCCAGGTGCGTCCCCAGCTGTCCCCAGGTGTCCCCAGACTGTCCCCAGCTGTCCCCAGGTGTGTCCCCAGCTGTCCCCAGCTGTCCCCAGGTGTGTCCCCAGACTGTCCCCAGCTGTCCCCAGGTGTGTCCCCAGGTGTCCCAGGTGTCCCAGGTGTATCCCTGGTGTGTCCCCAGCTGTCCCCAGGTGTCCCCAGGTGCCCTAGCTGTCCCCAGGTGTCCCCAGGTGTCCCCAGGTGTGTCCCCAGGTGTGTCCCCAGCTGTCCCAGGTGTGTCCCCATGTATCCCAGGTGTCCCCAGCTGTCCCAGGTGTGTCCCAGGTGTGTCCCCAGGTGTCCCCAGCTGTCCCCAGGTGTGTCCCCGCTGTCCCCAGGTGTCCCGAGGTGTGTCCCCAGCCATCCCAGGTGTGTCCCCAGCTGTCCCAGGTGTGTCCCCCGGTGTCCCAGGTGTGTCCCAGGTGTGTCCCCAGGTGTGTCCCCAGCTGTCCCCAGCGGTCCCCAGCTGTCCCCAGGTGTGTCCCAGGTGTGTCCCCATGTATCCCTGCTGTCCCCAGGTGTCAGGTGACTCACGGGGGCGTGGCCGCCGTCGCTGTCGGGGCTCAGGGCGCTGTAGGGCGCGATCCTGCGCAGCAGCGCCGGCACCCGGGGGCGGGTCGCCAGCTCCTCCTGGGGGCGGGGCCGGGGCGGGGTCAGGGGCGGGGCCAGGCGTGGAGGCGGGGCTAAGGGCAGGGCAGGGGTGGGGCCAATGGTGGTGACATCGGGACAGGGCGGGGCCGGGCCCGAGGGGCGGGGCTCAGGGCAGAGCAGGGCGGGGTCAGGGGACAGGGCGGGGTCAGGGGACAGGGCGGGGCCGGCCCCGAGGGGCGGGGTCAGGGGACAGGGCGGGGTCAGGGGACAGGGCGGGGTCAGGGGACAGGGCAGGGCGGGGTTGGGGGCGGGGCTAAGGGCAGGGCCAATGACGGTGGGATGAGCGGCCGGGCAGGGTCAGGGGGCGGGGCTGGGGTCAAGGGCGGGGCAGGGCACTCAGTGGGCGGGGCCGAGGAGGGCGGGGCTCTGGGGGTGGGGCTCAGGTCAGGGGTGTGGCCAATGACAGCGAGATCAGGGACAGGATGGGGCGGGGCTGAGAAGGGGCGGGGCTAATGGGTGTAGGGCTGAGGGTGGGGCTGAGTGGGCGTGGTCTTGCCTAAAACGGCACTTGGGACGGCACAGTGAGTGGGCGGGGCCAGGAAGGGGCGTGGCTTCACCAAGAACAGCGCAGGGACGTTAATGGGGTGGGGCTTGCAGTGGGCGTGGCCTCACCACAACGCCAGGGCACTAATGAGGCGTGGCTAATTAAGGGGTGGGGCTTTAGGGGGTGTGACCTCACAACACGAGTCATGAACTGGGCGGGGCTAATCTGGGCGGGGCTAATCCGGGGTGGGGCATGCAGGGGGCGTGGCCTCACCTCAAACAGCGCCAGGGGCCGCTCCCCCCCCAGCCCGGGTGGGGCAGGAGGGGCGGGGCGAGCCCTGGCCCCGCCCCCTGGAGGCCGCCCCCGCGAGGTGGGCGTGGTCTCGGTGGGGGAGGGGCTGGAGTCGGACAGCGGGGGCCGGGAGCTGGAGGGGGAGGGGGGCTCGGGGCTGCTGTCCGAGGGCTCCGCCCCCCGCGCCGGCCACGCCCCCTGCACCGCCATGACGTCACCGGAGCGGCGATGACGTCACCGGAGCGGCAATGACGTCACCATCGCGGCACCTGCGGGAGAAAAATCCCCGAGTTCAGGAGGAAGAGAAAATTTCCCAAAGGGAAAAATCCACATTTTGGGATCCACGGAAAAACAACTTTGGGATGGAAAATGAACAATTTCCAAGCCCCAAAATCCTCATTTTTCGAGAAAAAATCCAAATTATTGGAGGGGAAAAGGCTGAATTTGGAGGGAAAATCCATTTTTGGGGAAAAGACAATTTTTAGGGGGAAATCAGCAATTTCGGAGGGGAAAAAATTCCACATTTTCGGCTGGAAAATCCACAGTTTAAGAGGAAAATTGTCATTTTTGAAGGGAAAAAAAACCCCCATTGTAAAGAAACCCCCGGGATTTAGAGGAAACGCACAAATTTTACAGGAAATGCACAAATTTTACAGGAAATGCACCAATTTTGGAGGAAATGCACCAATTTTGGAGGAAATGCACCAATTTTGGAGGAAAGTGCCATTTTTGAGGGAGAAAACCCGACATTTTTGGGGCTTGATCCACTTTTTTGGGAGGGAAAATTTGACTTTTTCGTTGGAAAAATCAAAACCATCCGAGGAATTTTTCCTTTTTCTGGGAAAATCGGTGTTTTTACCGGGAAAAGAGGAATTTTGGGGGACAAAATAGAGATTTTTTTTTTGCCGAGGTGAGAAGTGTTTGGGGAGGAAAGAGTCATCTCAGAGAAAACCCGAAAATTTTACGGGCTAAAGAGAATTTTGAGAGAAAACCGGGGATTTTGGGGTAAAATCCGAGCTTTTGGAGGGCGTGGCTTTGTGATTTGGGGACAAATCGCCACTTTGAGGAGAAAACGGTCATTTTTTTTTCCCCCTTGAAAAATGTCTTTTTGGGGAGGGAAAATTAAATTTCGAAGAGAATAAATATTCTTTTTTGTTGTTGGGGTTTTTTTTTAATTTTTTTTTTAGGAATAAAAAGAGGTTCAGGGTGGAATCGGGAATTTCCCGGGGGAAAGAGTCAATTTGGGGCCAAAAACAAAAAGGACATTTTTGGGGGGAAGGAATTTGGGGCGGAGTTTTGTCGTTTTGAGGGAAATATGAAAATTCATTGACGTTTATAGAACATAAAATTTTATACAGAGGAAAAAATAAATCAGATTTTTGGGAGGACGGAGAAAATCGGAGAAAAGGGGGAAAAAAATCCAATTTCTGACAAAACTCGAGGGGACTCGGGGTGGGAAAATCCTGTTTTGGGGTAGAAATCTTGACTTTGGGGGCCGAAAAACCACGTTGTGGTTTTTAAAGAGGGGAAAAAAGCGTCGAGGGGGCAGAAAAATGCGAATTTTGGAGGGGGACAATAAATTCTGGGGGAAATAATCGGGCGGATGGGAAAAAAAGAGAGTTTTTTGGGGAAAACGGGGAATTTTTAGGGGAAAACGGGGAATTTTTAGGGGAAAACGGGGAATTTTTAGGGGGAAATGGGGAATTTCGAGGCAAACGGATTCATGAAAATCCACATTTGGAGCCAAACTCCCCAATTTTGGGATCAAATTCTCCTTTTTGAGACAATCCTCCTCGTTTTGGGGAGCGAAAATCTCCCGTTTGAGGCACATCAGCCCCTTTGGGAGGCCAAACTGCACCTTTTAGAACCAAATTCCTCCTTTTTGGTGTCAAATCTCCCATTTTTGGGGTGAAACTCCCCCAGGTTTAAGGTCACCCCTCCCTTATGGCCCAAATTGCCACTTTTTGGAGCAAAATCCTTCTTTTTGGGGCCAAATTCCTCCTTTTTGAGGTCAAATTCCCTCTTTTTGGGGCCAAATTCCCCCTTTTGTGGGCCAAATTTCCCCTTTTGGATCCAAATTCCTCCTTTTTGGGTCCAAAATCTCCATTTTGGGGCCAAATTCCTCCTTTTGGGGGCCAAATTCCTCCTTTTGGGGGCCAAATTCCTCCTTTTTGGGGCCAAATTCTCCCTTTTGGAGGCCAAATTCCCCCGTTTTGGGACCAAATTCCTCCATTTTGAGGCAAATTTCCCCCTTTTGGGAGCCAAATTCCTCCTTTTTGGGGCCAAATTTCCTCTTTTTGGGACCAAATTCCTCCTTTTTGGGGCCAAATTCCTCCATTTTGAGGCCAATTTCCCCCTTTTGGGAGCCAAATTCCTCCTTTTTGGGGCCAAATTTCCCCTTTTGAGGCCAAATTCCTCCTTTTTGGGGCCAAATTTCCCCTTTTGAGGCCAAATTCCTCCTTTTTGGGGCCAAATTTCCCCTTTTGAGGCCAAATTCCTCCTTTTGGGGCCAAATTTCCCCTTTTGAGGCCAAATTCCTCCTTTTTGGGGCCAAAATCTCCATTTTGGGGCAAAATTCCCCCTTTAGAGGCCAAATTTCCTCTTTTTGAGGCCAAATTTCCTTCTTTTTGGGGCCAAATTTCCCCTTTTTGAGGCCAAAATCTCCATTTTGGGGCAAAATTCCTCCTTTTTGGGGGCCAAATTCCCCCTTTTCGGGTCCAAATTTCCCCTTTTTGGGGCCAAATTCCCCCGTTTTGGGGCCAAAATCTTCCCTTTGGGTCCAAATTCCTCCTTTTGGAGGCCAAAAAACCTCCATTTTGGGGCAAAATTCCTCCTTTTTGGGGTCAAAATCTCCATTTTGGGGCAAAATTCCCCCTTCTGGGGCCAAATTTCCTCTTTTTGAGGCCAAATTCCCCCTCTTTGGGGCCAAACTCTCCATTCTGGGGCCAAATTCCCCCTCTTTGGGGCCAAAGTCTCCATTCTGGGGCCCCACTCCCCATATCCGGTGTCAAACCTCACCTTTTTGGGGGTCCAAACTCCTCTTTTTTAGTTAAAATCCCCCTTTTTGGACCCCACCCCTCCCTTCTGTCACAGCCCTTCCACTTTCCGGAGCCGACTCGTCACTTTTTTGGGGGCCGAATTCTCCTTTTTTTGGGCTCATTTTTTTTAAAAGGCCAAATCCAGATTTTTTTAGAGTGACCCCACATTTTGGGGGGCCCCAAAATTCACTTTTGCTGACGCCGACCCCTCCCTTTTCCCGGCTCCATCTCCGCTCCCGCCCTCGGCCCCTCCATCCCGCCCCTTTGGGGGTTA
The DNA here is from genome assembly GCA_014839755.1 of Sylvia borin. NCBI lineage: Eukaryota > Metazoa > Chordata > Aves > Passeriformes > Sylviidae > Sylvia > Sylvia borin. Next base: position 104,707 of record JACEWE010000079.1, on the reverse strand, counting down.
AAATCCCCCCAATTTTGGGTTAAAATCCCCCCAATTTGGGGTTAAAATCCCCCAATTTGGGGTTAAAATCCCCCAATTTTGGGGCTCTCCCCTCCCCCCCCCACCCCCGATCCCGCCGGTACCTGAGGGAGGGGCGCGGGGGCGGGGCCTGCGCGCGCTGCCCTGGCCACGCCCCTGCGTCGCCACGCCCCCTGCGGCAGCGCGCCTGGGGCGTGACCAATGACAAGGCGTGGTTTACACGAAGGGGCGTGACCTGTGGACATGGGGGCGTGGTCTGTGTAGGGGGCGTGGTCTGTGTATGAGGCGTGGCTTTGTGTAGGGGTGTGGTTTGTGTAGGGGGCGTGGCTTTGTGTAGGGGGCGTGGTTTTACCCCTTCCCTCACCCGAAGCCGGAGGTCGGAGCGCCCAAATCCCACCCGGATTTTAAGGCAAAATCGAAACTATTACGGGGAATAAAATCCATGTTTTGAGTGGGAAGTCGCTATTTGCGCAGGGGAAATGTGAATTTTGGGGCTGACACCCTCCAGATTTAGAGGGAAAGTCATCAATTTTAAGCTGAAAAATCATCAATTTTAAGCTGAAAAATCATCAATTTTAAGCTGAAAATCCGTATTTTTAGCGGGAAAAAACAAAAGGTTGAGAGGAAAGATCCTTGGTTTTGGATCGGCGAATGGAGCCCCTGAGGGCGATGGGGGTGAAATGGCGCCTGGGGGGAGGCTCAGGGAGAAAACGGGGTCCGTGAGGGGAAAATGGGGGGAAACGGAGCCTTTGAGGGGAAAATTGAGCCTTTGAAGGGAAAATAGGGGAAAATGGGGGGAAATGGGGAAAATTGAACCTTTGAGGGGAAAATAGGGGAAAATTGAGCCTTTGAGGGGGAAATGGGGGAAAATTGAGCCTTTGAGGGGAAAATAGGGGAAAATGGGGGAAAATTGAACCTTTGAGGGGGAAATGGGGGAAAATTGAGCCTTTGGGGGGAAAATTAAGACCTTGAGTGAAAAATGGGGGCAAATGGAGACTTTGAGAGGAAAAACTGAGCCCTTGAAAAGAAAATGGGGGGAAATGGGGGGAAACGGAGCCCTTGAGGGGGGAAATGGAACCTTTGAGGGGAAAATGGAGAGAAATTGAACTTTTGAGGGGAAAACTGAGACCTTGAGGGGAAAATGGGGGAAAATGGAGAGAAATGGAGCCCTTGAGGGGAAAATGGGGGAAAATTGAACCTTTGAGAGGGAAATGGGGGAAAATTGAACTTTTGAGGGGAAAATGGGGGAAAATTGAACCTTTGAGGGGGAAATGGAGACCTTGAGTGAAAACTGGGGGGGAAATGGGGGGAAATGGAGCCCTTGAGAGGAAACTGGAGCCTTTGAAGGGAAAATAGGGGAAATAGAGCCCTTGAGGGGAAAATGGAGCCCTTGAGGAAAAAGTGGAGGAAAATGGAGACTTTGAGGGGAAAAACTGAGCCCTTGAGAGGAAAAATGGGGGGAAACGGAGACCTGGAGGGGAAAATGGGGGTAAATTGAACTTTTGAGGGGAAAAATGAACCTTTGAGGGTAAAACGGAGACCTGGAGGGGAAAATGGGGGTAAATTGAACTTTTGAGGGGAAAATGGGGGGAAATGAAGCCCTGGAGAGGAAAACAGGGTTGAAAACTGAACCTTTGAGAGGAAAATGGAACTTTTGAGGGGAAAATGGGGGGAAATGGAGCCCTTGAGGGGAAAATGGGTGGAAATTGGGGAAAATTGAGGAGAAAAAAAGGGGAAATGGAGCCCTTGAGGGGAAAATGGAGCCCTTGAGGAAAAAGTGGGGGAAATAGAGACTTTGAGGGGAAAAACTGAGCCTTTGAAAGGAAAATGGCAGGAAATGGAGAGAAATGGAGCCCTTGAGGGGAAAATGGGGGAAAATTGAACCTTTGAGGGGAAAATTGAGACCTTGAGTGAAAAATGGGTGGAAATGGGGGAAAATTGAACTTTTGAGGGGAAAACAGAGACTTTGAGTGAAAAACGGAGACTTTGAGGGGAAAAACTGAGCCTTTGAAAGGAAAATGGGGGGAAATGGGGAGAAATGGAGCCCTTGAGGGGAAAATGGGGGAAAATTGAACCTTTGAGGGGGAAATGAAGACCTTGAGTGAAAAATGGGGGGAAATGGAGCCCGGGAGGGGAAAATGGTGGGAAACAGAGCCCTTGAGGGGAAAATGGGAGAAAATTGAATCTTTGAGGGAAAAATTTGAACCTTTGAGGAGAAAACGGGGACCTTGAGTGAAAAATGGGTGAAAATGGGGGGGAAAGGGGAGAAATGGAGCCCGTGAGGGGGAAATGGGGGAAAATTGAACTTTTGAGGGGGAAACAGAGACTTTGAGTGAAAAATGGAGACTTTGAGGGGAAAAACTGAGCCCTTGAAAGGAAAATGGGGGGAAATGGAGAGAAATGGAGCCCTTGAGGGGAAAACGGGGGGAAATTGAACCTTTGAGGAGAAAACGGAGACCTTGAGTGAAAACTGGGGGGGGGAAAGGGGAGAAATGGAGCCCTTGAGGGGGAAATGGGGGAAAATTGAACTTTTGAGGGGAAAATGGGGGAAAATGAATCTTTGAGGGGGAAATGGGGGAAAATTGAACCTTTGAGGGGGAAATGGAGACCTTGAGTGAAAAACGGGGGGGAAATGGGGGGAAATGGAGCCCGGGAGGGGAAACTGGAGGAAAATGGAACCTTTGAGGGGAAAATGGAGGGAAATTGAACTTTTGAGGGGAAAATTGAGACCTTGAGTGAAAAATGGGTGGAAATGGGGGAAAACTGAACTTCTGAGGGGAAAACAGAGACTTTGAGTGAAAAATGGAGACTTTGAGGGGAAAAACTGAGCCCTTGAAAGGAAAATGGGGGGAAATCGAGGCTTTGAGGAGAAAATGGGGGGAAACAGAGACCTGGAGGGGAAAACGGGGGTAAATTGAACTTTTGAGGGGAAAATTGAACCTTTGAGGGTAAAACGGAGACCTGGAGTGAAAAATGGGTGAAAATGGGGGAAAATTGAACGTTTGAGGGGAAAATGGGGGAAAATGAAGCCCTGGAGAGGAAAACGGGGTTGAAAACTGAACCTTTGAGAGGAAAATGTAACTTTTGAGGGGAAAATGGGGGAAAATTGAGCTCTTGATGGGGAAATGGGAGGAAATGGAGCCTTTGAAGGGAAAATGGAGCCTTTGAAGGGAAAATGGGGGAAAATTGGGGGAAAATGAGCCCTTGAGGGGAAAATGGAGCCCTTGAGGGAAAAAATGGAGGAAAATGGAGACTTTGAGGAGAAAACCTGAGCCCTTGAGAGGAAAAATGGGGGGAAATGGGGACTTTGAGGGGGAAATGGAGGAAAATGGAGACTTTGAGGGGGGAAACTGAGCCCTTGAGGGGAAAATGGGGGGAAATGGAGACTTTGAGGGGCAAGTGGGGAAAAACGGAGCCCTTGAAGGGAAAATGGAGCTTTTGAGTGAAAAATTGTGGAAAAAGGGAGCCCTTGAGGTGACAAGGGACAAACAGGGGCCACGAAGGGGTGAAAATGGGCTGCTGGATCAGGTGAAAACACAACAAGAATATTTAGACAAGAATAAACCATGAACCAAAACGCCTGGAAAATAAGCTCTTAGTAACGTTTATGTGATGTTTAGGGATAAATGAAAGCGAGTAAAGGCAAATTATTTAAAGCGTCACGAATACTAAGATTATTATTAGATTTTTTAAAAGGAAAATAGGAATTTTTGGGGCAAAATAGAGATTTTTTTTACCAGGCTGAGAAGTGTTTGGGGAGGAAAGAGTCATTCCAGAGAAAACCCGATCATTTTACGGGATTCAGACATTTTTGAGAGAAAATTGGGCCATTTTAGAGGAGACGTGGGAGTTTCGGGCATCGATAGGAAGCAGCAATGTAAAAACAATTAATACAAATGCAATAAAACGATGTGTAATTATCTTTATTGTTTATTAATCCAAGCTAAGTGGCACTTTTCGGAGGATAGAACCATTTCGACTGGAAAGAACCCCCATCGGTAAATCTTGCCCCGAGGTTTTTGGTCCCACCACCGAAAAACCCGATTTTGACCGAAAATGACGGAAAATCCCCCGATTGGCGGCGCCCTTCGCCCCCGCGGCGTCCCCCGTTGCCATGGCGACGGCGCGGCCCATCCCGCCCCTCCCCCCGCTCCCCCCGCGGACTTGGTACGTTCCATGCAAATGAGCCCGCTCGCGCCACCAATCCTGCCTTCCAAACGGCGGCCAATCAGAAGCGAGAAGGCGGGGTTACGGTGATGATTGACAACGGACAGAGCCTATCGCGAGGCGTGGCGCCACAAAGCCGCCACTGGGAGCTGCCGGCCTATCAGAGGCGAGGAGGGCGGGGTTAAGGCGAAGATTGACAGCGGCCGGAGCCAATCGCCAAGCGCAGCGCTCCGTCCCTCAGCGGCCGCCGCAGCCGCTGTTTTCCCGCCCTCCGGCCGCGGCCCCGGCCCGAGACCCCCGAGAGCCCCTCAGAGGCCGGGACCGTCCCGGGACCGCGCCGGGCCCACCATGGGCTTCCTAAAGCTCATCGAGATCGAGAACTTCAAGTCGTACAAGGGCCGGCAGATCATCGGGCCCTTCCGCCGCTTCACCGCCATCATCGGCCCCAATGGCTCCGGTGAGTCCCGGGGGGGGCTCTCGGCGGGAGTCAAAGCGGCCCCGGGATGGTCTGAGGGGTGACCCCGCATTCCTTACACTGCCCCGCTCCCGCTTCCTCCTGCCGTCCTGCCCGGGGGGATTCCCCTTTCCACGGGGTCCCTCCTAAGCCTTGGGACGTTCCCCGTCCGTTCTCTCCAGCCCTCCGTTCTCTGCCGCCCCCCCCGTCAATTCCCTGGGCTCCCTCCTCTTTCTCTAGGGTCCCCCCTCAATTCCCTGGGTTCCCCTCATTCCTTGGGTTCTCTCCTCTTTCTCTGGGTTCCCCCCTCAATTCCCTGGGTTCCCCTCATTCCTTGGGTTCTCTCCTCTTTCTCTGGGTTCCCCCCTCAATTCCCTGGGTTCCCCCCATTCTTTGGGCTCCCTCCTCTTTCTCTGGGGCTCCCTCTCAATTCCCTGGGTTCCTTCAATTCCCTGGGCTCCCTCCTCTTTCTCTGGGTTCCCCCCTCAATTCCCTGGGTTCCTCCAATTCCCTGGGCTCCCTCCTCTTTCTCTGGGTTCCTCTCTCAATTCCCTGGGGTTCCCCCATTCCCTGAGGTCGTTTCTCTTTCTCTGGGGTCCCCTCTCAATTCCCTGGGTTCCTCCAATTCCCTGAGGTCGTTTCTCTTTCTCTGGGTTCCCCTCTCAATTCCCTGGACTCCCCCCACACCCCCCATTCCATAGGATCCCCCCTTAATTCCCTGAACTCCCTCCTCTTTTCCTTGTGATCTTCCCTGAACTCCCCTCATTCCATAGGGGGATCCCTCCCCAGTAATTCCCACCCCCTAAAAACCACCCGGAGGGTGGTTTTTAGGGGGTGGGAATTACTGGGGAGGGATCCGGGTGGTTTTTAGGGGGTGGGAATTATTGGGGAGGGCTCCCTCAACATCCCCTTTCCCAGGCAAATCCAACCTGATGGACGCCATCAGCTTCGTGCTGGGCGAGAAGACGAGCAACCTGCGGGTGAAAACGCTGCGGGATCTGATCCACGGCGCCCCGGTGGGGAAACCGGCGGCCAGCCGCGCCTTCGTCAGCATGGTGTACTCGGAGGAGGGCGCCGAGGACCGCACCTTCGCCCGCGTCATCGTCGGTGAGTCCCGCCCCTGGGAGACCCTTTCCCGCCGCTCCCGGGGATGTTTGGGGGGGTTTGGGAAGGGTTTGGGGGGGTTTTGGGGGATTTGGGAGGGTTTGGGGAGGGTCTGGGGGTGCCCCGAAATTGCTGCTGAAGGTGCGGGTAGTGATGGTGAGGGGAGAGGGGTGTGGGCTGAGGGGTTTGGGGGGAGATTTGGGAGGGTTTTGGGGGTTTTGGGGTGCCCCGGAATTGCTGCTGGAGGTGCGGGTGGTGATGGTGAGAGGAGAGGGGTGTGAGCACACCTGTACCTGTGTGGGTGTGGGTGTCAAGGGGGCAGATTTTGGGGGTGTTTACGGTTTGGGGAGCACAGTTTAAGGGGTTTAGGGGTTTGGGGGAACAGTTTAAGGGGTTCGGGGGCACAGTTCAGGGTTTGGGGGAGCCCCTGTGATCCCCCTAAATCCCCCCTCCAGGCAGCTCCAAGGAGGAGACCACGAGCACCTGTACCTGTGTCAGTGTGGGTGTGAAGGGGGCACGTTTTGGGGGTGTTTAGGGTTTGGATAGCACAGTTTAGGGTTTGGGGGACACACTCTGGGGGTGTTTAGGGTTTGGGGGAACCCCCTGACCCCCCAAAATCCCCCCAAACCCCCCAGCACAGGCAGCTCAGAGGAGGGGCCCACGAGCACACCTGTACCTGTGTCAGTGTGGGTGTGAAGGGGGCACGTTTTGGGGGTGTTTAGGGTTTGGATAGCACAGTTTAGGGTTTGGGGGACACACTCTGGGGGTGTTTAGGGTTTGGGGTAACCCCCTGACCCCCGAAAATCCCCCCCAAACCCCCCAGCACAGGCAGCTCCAATGAGAGAACCATGAGCACACCTGTACCTGTGTCAGTGTGGTGCATTTTGGGGGGCTCACAGAGTTTGGGGGCACAGTTTAGGGTTTGGGGAACACATTTTACTGTTGTTTAGGATTTGGGGGAACCCCCTGACCCCCCAAAATCTCCCCCCAAAATCCCAGGCAGCTCCTCAGAGTACAAGATCAACAACCGTGTGGTGCAGCTGAGCGAGTACAGCGAGGAGCTGGAGAAGTTGGGGATCCTCATCAAGGCCAGGAACTTCCTCGTCTTCCAGGTGGGTGGGGGGATTTGGGGTTTTGGGGGGACATTTGGGGGGGATTTTGGGGTTTGGGGGGTTTTGGGGAGGTTTTGGGGTGTTTTTGGGGTGTTCAGGGGGATTTTGTGGAGGATTTTGTGCTCTCTGCCATCGAGGCTCCCCTGAGGATTTGAGGGGGGTCTCCCCTTTCCCCCGTCCCCCAAAGGATCCCTGGGGGGATTTGGGGACCCCCCTGAGCCCCTAAAGCACCCCAAGGTGCTGAGGGAGGGGCTCAGCCCTTCCCATCCCCTGAAGGAGACCCCAGACCCCGTGTGGATTTGGGGGGTCTCCCCAATCCCTCCTCCCCACAGGGGTCCCCCCAACTGCCCCAAGGGTTTGCAGGGACTGAGGGGTCCCTGACAGGGATTGAGGGATCTCCCACAGGGATTGAGGGATCTCCCACAGGGATTTAGGGATCTCACAGGGATTGAGGGATCTCTCTCATGGATTTAGGAGTCTCTCAGGGATTCAGGAATCCCTGACAGGGATGTAGGGATCCCTGACAGAGTTTAGGGACCTCTCAGGGATTTAGGGATCTCCCACAGGGATTTAGGGATCTCTCAGAGGAATTTAAGGATTCCCTTTTAGGATTTAGGGATCCCTGACAGGGATTTAGGGATTCCTCGCAAGGATTTAGGGTTTGCTCAGAGGGATTTAGGGATCCCTCACAGAGATTTGGGAATACCTCAAAGGGATTTTTAGGGACCTTGCTCAGGGATTTAGGGATCTCTGACGGGATTTAGGGATCTCTGACAGGGATTTAGGGATCTCTGACGGGATTTAGGGATCTCTGACAGGGATTTAGGGATCTCTGACGGGATTTAGGGATCTCTGACAGGGATTTAGGGATGCCTCACAGGGATTTAGGGATCTCTGACAGGGATTTATGGATGCCTCACACGGATTTAGGGATGCCTCACAGGGATTTAGGGATCTTCCACAAGGATTTAAGGATTTCTCCTGGGCATTTAGGGAATTTCTGACAGGGACTGAGGGATCCCCGACAGGACTGAGGGATCTCTGTTGGCACTGAGGGATCCCACGGGGACTCAGGGATCCCAGAGGACCATTTTAACCCCTGCATTCCCAGGGGGCCGTGGAGTCCATCGCCATGAAGAACCCCAAGGAGCGCACGGCGCTCTTTGAGGAGATCAGCCGCTCGGGGGAACTGGCCCCGGAGTACGACAAGCGCAAGAAGGAGATGGTCAAGGCCGAGGAGGACACACAGTTCAACTACCACCGCAAGAAGAACATCGCCGCCGAGCGCAAGGAGGCCAAGCAGGAGAAGGAGGAGGTGGGCAGGGCACAGAGCCCCGGGGAAGGGGGGTTTGGGGAGGGTCAGAGTCCCAGGAAAAGGGGGATTTTAGAGAGGGGTCAGAGTCCTGGGAAAGGGGGGGTTTGGGGAGGGTCAGAGTTCTGGGAAAAGAGGGGTTTGGGAAGGGTCAGAGCCCTGGGAAAAGAGGGGCTTGGGGAGGGTCAGAGTCCCAGGAAAAGGGGGGTTTGGGGAGGGTCAGAGTCCCGGGAAAAGGGGGGTTTGGGGAGAGTCAGAGTTCTGGGAAAAGGAGGGTTTTAGAGAGGGTCAGAGTTCTGGGAAAAGGGGGGTTTGGGAATGATCAAAATCCCAGGCAAAGCAGGTTTCAGGAATGGTTGAAACCCAGGGAAAAGAGGGGTTTGGGAATGCTCAGAGTTCTGGGAAAAGAGGGGTTTGGGAAGGATCAGAGTCCCAGGAAAAGAGGGGTTTGGGAAGGATCAGGATCCCGGGAAAAGAGGGTGTCAGGAATGCTCAGAATCCTGGCTTTGGAAGGTTCTGGGCAGAACCAGGCCCAGGAGCTGGGTTTGGACAGAACCAGGGCAGAACCAGGCCCAGGAGCTGGGTTTGGACAGAACCAGGACAGAACCAGGCCCAAACCTTGGCCTTAGGAATCTCCTGGAGCCCCTGCTCAGAGCCAGGCCCAAGTGCTGAGTTTAAGAACTCCCAGAACAGAACCAGGCCCAAACTCGGGTTTAAGCAGAACCAGACCCAAACCCTGGGGTTAAGCAGAACCAGACCCAAACCCTGGGTTAAATAGAACCAGACCCAAACCCTGGGGTTAAACAGAACCAGACCCAAACCCTGGGGTTAAACAGAACCAGACCCAAACCCGGGTTTAAGCAGAACCAGACCCAAACCCGGGTTTAAGCAGAACCAGACCCAAACCCGGATTTAAGCAGAACCAGACCCAAACCCTGGGGTTAAACAGAACCAGACCCAAACCCTGGTTTAAGCAGACCCAAACCCGGGTTTAAGCAGACCCAAACCCGGGTTTAGGAGCCCCCAGCACTGACCCAATCTCCCCTCAGGCCGACCGGTACCAGCGCCTCAAGGACGAGGTGGTTCGGGCCCAGGTGCAGCTGGGTTTGGACAGAACCAGACCCAAACCCTGGTTTAAGCAGACCCAAACCCTGGTTTAAGCAGACCCAAACCCGGGTTTAAGCAGACCCAAACCCGGGTTTAGGAGCCCCCAGCACTGACCCAATCTCCCCTCAGGCCGACCGGTACCAGCGCCTCAAGGACGAGGTGGTTCGGGCCCAGGTGCAGCTGCAGCTCTTCAAACTGTTCCACAACGAGGCCGAGATCGAGAAGCTCAACAAGGAGCTGGGGCTGAAGAACAGGGAGATCGACAAGGACAAGAAGAGGATGGACAGGGTGGAGGACGAGCTCAAGGACCGCAAGAAGGAGCTGGGCAAGATGATGAGGGAGCAGCAGCAGATTGAGAAGGAGATCAAGTGAGCCTGGGGCTGCTCTGGGGTTTGGGGAGTGCTGGGGTGGGAAATCTGCCTGGGTCCGATCAATCCCTGCCCAGGTCTGATCGATAATCCCCTCTGACCTGGCCCCAGCTGAGCCTGGGGCTGCTCTGGGGTGGGAAATCTGCCTGGGTCCAATCAATTCCTGACCCCAAAACTTAAGGAGAGAAGGATTCCCCAAACCCTAAAAGCGGGGAAGGATTCCATAAACCCCAAAGTGGGGAAAGATTCCCCAAACCCTAAAAACAGGGAAAGATTCACCAGACTCCAAAACCAAGGAAGAGTTCCCCAAACACCAAAACTGGGTCACGGAAGGATTGCCCAAACTCCAAAACTGAGGAAGAGAAGGATACACCAAACCCCAAAACCAGGGAGGGAAGGACTCACCAAACCCCAGAACTGGGTCAGGGAAGGATCCCCCGAACCCCAAAACAAGGGAAATGATTCCCCAAACCCCAAAACAAGGGAAAGGATCCCCCAAACTGTGGAAGGATCTCTCAAGCCCCAAAACCAGGGAAAGGACTTCCCAAACTGTGGGAGGACCTCCCCAAGCCCCAAACTGTGGAAAGAACCCCCCAAACCCTGAAACAAAGAAAGGATCCCCCAAGCCCCCAAACAAGGGAAAGGACTTCTCAAACTGTGGGAGGACCCCCCAAACCCCCCAAAGCAGGGCAAGGACCCCCCCCAAAGCTGTAGAAGGACCCCCCAGAGCAGAAAGACCCCCCAGAGCACAAGGACCCCCCAGAGCAGAAGGACCCCCCCCAAAGCTGTGGAAGGACCCCCCAGAGCAGGGTGAGGACCCCCCAGAGCAGAAGGACCCTCCAGAGCAGGGAAAGGACCCCCCAGAGCAGAAGGATCCTCCAGAGCAGAACCCCCCAGAGCAGGCCCCAGCCCCAGCGGCGCGGTCGCCCGCAGGGAGAAGGACTCGGAGCTGAACCAGAAGCGGCCGCAGTACATCAAGGCCAAGGAGAACACGTCCCACAAGATCAAGAAGCTGGAGGCGGCCCGGAAGTCGCTGCAGAACGCCCAGAAGCAGTACAAGAAGCGCAAGGCCGACATGGACGAGCTGGAGAAGGAGATGGTGTCCGTGGAGAAATCCCGGCAGGAGTTCGAGGAGCGCATGGAGGAGGAGAGCCAGAGCCAGGGCAGGGACCTGACCCTGGAGGAGAACCAGGTGTGGGGTCACCTGTGGGCTGTGAGGAGGGACCTGACCCTGGAGGGTCACCTGTGGGGCGTGAGGAGGAAAAACAGAGCTAGGGGAGAGATCTCACTTTTGAGGAGAACCAGTTATGGGGTGGGATTTGGGGTTTGGGCAGGGACCTGACCCTGGAGGAGAACCAGGTGTGGGGTCACCTGTGGGCTGTGAGGAGGGAAAACAGCCAGGGTGATCCTGTGGGGTTTGGGGAGGGAAAACAGAGCCAGAGGCAGGGCAGGGACCTGACCCTGGAGGAGAACCAGGTGTGGGATGGGACAGGAGAGATTTGGGGTTTGGGGATGGAAAACCAGAGTCAGGAGGGAGATCTCTTGGAGAACCAGGTGTGGGGTCACCTGTGGGCTTTGGGGGTTTGGGGAGGGAGGAGGAGAGCCAGGGCCAGAGGAGAGCTCTCACTCTCGAGGAGAACCAGGTGTGGGGTGGGACAGGGGGAATTTGGGGGTTTGGGGAGGGAAAACCAGAGTCAGGAGGGAGATCTCACCTTGGAGAACCAGGTGTGGGGTCACCTGTGGGCTGTGAGGAGGGAAAACAGAGCCAAGGTGATCCTGTGGGGTTTGGGGATTTTGGGCCCTCAGGTGTGCTGAGCCAGGTGTGGTCACCCTGTGGGATTTGGGGAAGGCTCCCTGCCCCCCAGGTGTCCCCCAGGTGCCCTGACACCCCCGGGCTGTGGAGATTTGGGGATCTGGGGATTTGGGGAAGGTTCCCTGGCCCCCCAGGTGTCCCCCAGGTGCCTTCCACACACCCTGACCCCCAGGTGTCCCCCAGGTGTCCCCCAGGTGTCCCCCAGGTGTCCCCCAGGTGTCCCCCAGGTGTCCCCCAGGTGCCCTGACCCCCCCCCCCAGGTGTCCCCCAGGTGTGCTGACCCGCAGGTGTCCCCCAGGTGTCCCCCAGGTGTGCTGACCCGCAGGTGCCCCCCAGGTGTCCCCCAGGTGCCCCCCAGGTGCTCCCCACATACCCTGCCCCCCAGGTGTCCCCCAGGTGCCTTCCACACACCCTGACCCCCAGGTGTCCCCCAGGTGTGCTGACCCGCAGGTGTCCCCCAGGTGTCCCCCAGGTGCTCCCCACATACCCTGCCCCCCAGGTGTCCCCCAGGTGCCCCCCAGGTGCGCTGACCCCCAGGTGCCCCCCAGGTGCCCCCCAGGTGCGCTGACCCCCAGGTGCCCCCCAGGTGCGCTGACCCCCAGGTGCCCCCCAGGTGTCCTGACCCCCAGGTGCCCCCCAGGTGCCCCCCAGGTGCCCCCCAGGTGCGCTGACCCCCAGGTGCCCCCCAGGTGTGCTGACCCCCAGGTGCCCCCCAGGTGTCCCCCAGGTGCCCCCCAGGCGCCCCCCCAGGTGCGCTGACCCCCAGGTGCCCCCCAGGTGAAGAAGTACCACCGGCTGAAGGAGGAGGCCAGCAAGCGCGCCGCCACGCTGGCCCAGGAGCTGGAGAAGTTCAACCGCGACCAAAAGGCCGACCAGGACCGCCTGGACCTGGAGGAGAGGAAGAAAGTGGAGACCGAGGTGAGCCCAGGGTGTCCCCAGGGTGTCCCAGGGTGTCCCAGGGTGTCCCAGGGTGTCCCCAGGGTGTCCCCATGGTGCCCCAGGGTGTCCCCAGGGTGTCCCAGGGTGTCCCCAGGGTGTCCCAGGGGGTCTGTCCCCAGGCTGTCCCCAGGGTGCCCCAGGGTGTCCCCAGGGGTCTGTCCCCAGGGTGTCCCCAGGTTGTCCCCAGGGTGTCCCCAGGGTGTCCCCAGGGTGTCCCAGGGTGCCCCAGGGTGTCCCCAGGGTGTCCCACGCTGTCCCCAGGCTGTCCCCAGGGTGCCCTAGGCTGTCCCCAGGGTGCCCCAGGGTGGCCCCAGGGTGTCCCAGGCTGTCCCCAGGGTGCCCCAGGGTGTCCCCAGGGTGTCCCCGGGTGCCCCAGGGTATCCCAGGGTGTCACCGGGTGCCCCAGGGTGTCCCCAGGGTGTCCCAGGGTGGCCCCAGGGTGCCCCAGGGTGTCCCCAGGGTGTCCCCAGGGTGTCCCCAGGGTGTCCCCAGGGTATCCCCAGGGTATCCCAGGCTGTCCCCAGGCTGTCCCAGGGTGTCCCAGGGTGTCCCCAGGGTGTCCCCGGGCCCGGGTGGCCCCGCTGAGCCCCGCTGTCCCCAGGCCAAGATCAAGCAGAAGCTGCGGGAGATCGAGGAGAACCAGAAGCGCATCGAGAAGCTCGAGGAGTACATCGCCACCAGCAAGTGGGTGACAGGGCCCTGGGGTGTCCCTGGGGTGTCCCCAAGGGGGCTGGAGTGTCCCTAAGGGTCCCCGGGGTGTCCCCAGGGGGGCTGGAGTGTCCCCAAGGGTCCCCGGGGTGTCCCCAGGGGGGCTAGAGTGTCCCCAGGGGGGTTGCAGTGTTCCTGTCCCCAGGGTGTCCCGAAGGGTCCCTGGGGTGTCCCCAGGGTGTCCCCAGGGCAGCTGCAGTGTCCCCAAGAGTGCTGGGGGGTCCCCCACAATCCCATTTTTGTGCCCCCAGACAGTCCCTGGAGGAGCAGGAGAGGCTGGAGGGGATGGGATTGACCCCCCAAATCCCCCCTGATCCCCCAAACCCCCGTCTCTCCCCCCAGACAGTCCCTGGAGGAGCAGAAGAGGCTGGAGGGCGAGCTGACCGAGGAGGTGGAGCTGGCCAAGCGCCGCATCGACGAGATCAACAAGGAGCTGAACCAGGTGACCAGGCTGGGGACAGTGTCACTGGACACTCCTGGGGACACCGGGGACAGCAGTGTGACCAGGGGCCACCTGGCCGGGGACAGCAATGGCGTGGGCAGCAGGAGCAGGGGTCACTCTGCCCCGGACTGGGCACTGCTGAGGCCACACCCGAGGGACGTGTCCAGTTCATTAAGGACACTGAGGGATGTGTCCAGTTTGGGATGAACACTGAGGGCTGTGTCCAGTTCATTAAGGACACTGAGGGCTGTGTCCAGTTCAGGGTGGACACTGAGGGCTGTGTCCAGTTTGGGTGGACACTGAGGGCTGTGTCCAGTTCATTAAGGACACTGAGGGCTGTGTCCAGTTTGGATGGACACTGAGGGCTGTGTCCAGTTTGGGTGGACACTGAGGGCTGTGTCCAGTTCATTAAGGACACTGAGGGCTGTGTCCAGTTCAGGGTGGACACTGAGGCTGTGTCCAGTTCAGGGTGGACACTGAGGGCTGTGTCCAGTTCATTAAGGACACTGAGGTCCCTGGACGTTCCCAGAGGAGGAATGAGGCTGGTGAGGGGCTGGAGCACGAACCTGTGAGGAATCTGAGGGATTTGAGGTTGTTCATCCTGGAGAAAAGGCGACTCAGGGCTGTCCTTGTCACCCTCCAGAGGCCCTGCACAGGTGGCTGTCCCCAGGTGTGGCTGTCCCCAGGCAGTGCTGTCAGCAGGGGACAGTCCCTAGCTGTCCCCAGGGGACACAGGTGAGGCTGTCAGCAGGGGACAGTCCCCGGCTGTCCCCAGGGGACACAGGTGAGGCTGTCAGCAGGGGACAGTCCCAGGCTGTCCCCAGGGGACACAGGTGAGGCTGTCAGGAGGGGACAGTCCCCGGCTGTCCCCAGGTGTGGCTGTCCCCAGGGGACACAGGTGGGCTCTCAGGAGGGGACAGTCCCCGGCTGTCCCCAGGTGTGGCTGTCCCCAGGGGACACAGGTGGGCTCTCAGGGGGGAGTTTTCCCGCCAGGAGCGGTGAAATCCGGGAATGCCCCGCCCAGGGAGGGGCGGAGTCACCGGCCCTGGGCGTGTTCAGTACAGGATGGGCGTGGCACTGGGGACAGGGGCCAGCTCAGGGCTTGGGGACTTCATCGTGATGGTCCCTTCCAGCCTGGTCATTGTGTCACTGCGTGACTGTGTCATTGTGTCACTGTGTCATTGTGTCACTGTGTCATTGTGTCATTGTGTCACTGTGTCATTGTGTCCCTGTGTCACCATGTCACCATGTCCCTGTGTCACTGTCACTGTGTCCCCAGGTGATGGAGCAGCTGGGTGTCACTGTCCCTGTGTCCCTGTGTCCCTGTGTCATTGTCCCTGTCCCCAGGTGATGGAGCAGCTGGGTGACGGTGTCCCTGTGTCATTGTCACTGTGTCACTGTCCCTGTGTCCCCAGGTGATGGAGCAGCTGGGTGACAGTGTCCCTGTGTCATTGTCACTGTGTCACTGTCCCTGTGTCACTGTCCCTGTCTCAAGGTGATGGAGCAGCTGGGTGACAGTGTCACTGTGTCACTGTCCCTGTCCCCAGGTGATGGAGCAGCTGGGCGACAGTGTCACTGTGTCATTGTCCCTGTCCCTGTGTCCCCAGGTGATGGAGCAGCTGGGTGACAGTGTCACTGTGTCACTGTCCCTGTGTCACTGTGTCCCCGTGTCCCTGTGTCACTGTGTCACTGTCCCCAGGTGATGGAGCAGCTGTGTGTCACTGTCCCTGTGTCCCTGTGTCACTGTGTCACTGTCCCCGTGTCACTGTGTCCCTGTGTCCCCAGGTGATGGAGCAGCTGTGTGTCACTGTCCCTGTGTCACTGTGTCCCTGTGTCACTGTCCCTGTGTCCCCAGGTGATGGAGCAGCTGGGTGACGGTGTCACTGTGTCATTGTCACTGTGTCACTGTCCCTGTGTCACTGTGTCCCCGTGTCCCTGTGTCCCCGTGTCACTGTCCCTGTGTCCCCAGGTGATGGAGCAGCTGGGTGACAGTGTCACTGTGTCACTGTCCCTGTCCCCGTCCCCAGGTGATGGAGCAGCTGGGTGACAGTGTCACTGTCCCCGTGTCACTGTGTCACTGTCCCCGTGTCCCTGTGTCCCCATCCCCAGGTGATGGAGCAGCTGGGTGTCACTGTCCCTGTGTCACTGTGTCACTGTCACTGTGTCATTGTCCCTGTGTCCCCATCCCCAGGTGATGGAGCAGCTGTGTGTCCCTGTGTCACTGTCACTGTGTCACTGTCCCTGTCCCCAGGTGATGGAGCAGCTGGGCGACGCGCGCATCGACCGCCAGGAGAGCAGCCGGCAGCAGCGCAAGGCCGAGATCATGGACAGCATCAAACGCCTCTACCCCGGATCTGTGGTGAGGGGAGCGCCCCAAAGTGTGCCCAAAGTGTCCCCAAACTGTGCCAAAACTGTCCCCAAACTGACCCCAAACTGTCCCAAAACTGACCCCAAAACTGACCCCAAACTGACCAAAACTGTCCCCAAACTGTCCCCAAACTGGCCCCAAAGTGTCCCCAAACTGACCAAAACTGTCCCCAAACTGACCAAAACTGTCCCCAAACTGACCCCAAACTGACCAAAACTGTGCCCAAACTGTCCCCAAACTGGCCCCAAACTGGCCCCAAACTGTCCCCAAACTGTCCCCAAAACTGGCCCCAAACTGACCCCAAACTGTCCCCAAACTGGCCCCAAAACTCACCCCAAAACTGACCCCAAAACTGACCCCAAAACTGTCCCCAAAACTGACCCCAAAACTGACCCCAAACTGACCCCAATCTGACCCCAAAACTGACCCCAAGACTGTCCCCAAACTGTCCCCAAACTGACTCCAAACCTGGTCCCAAACTGTCCCCAAAACTGTCCACAAAACTGTCCCCAAACTGGCCCCAAACTGACCCCAAACTGTCCCCAAACTGACCCCAAACCCCAAATGTGTGTCTCCAAAACTGACCCCAAACTGGCCCCAAACTGCCCCAAAACTGACCCCAAAACTGACCCCATATCTCCTGTCCCTGACCCCATAACTCGTGTCCCTGCCCCCGTTTTTGGTGTCCCTGACCCCGTTTCTGGTGTCCCCTCAGTACGGCAGGCTCATTGACCTGTGCCAGCCCACGCAGAAGAACCCAGCCCCATTTCTGGTGTCCCTGACCCCATATCTCATGTCCCTGACCCCGTTTCTGGTGTCCCTGACCCCGTTTTTGGTGTCCCTGACCCCATATCTCGTGTCCCTGACCCCATATCTGGTGTCCCCACAGTACGGCAGGCTCATTGACCTGTGCCAGCCCACGCAGAAGAACCCAGCCCCATTTCTGGTGTCCCTGACCCCGTTTTTGGTGTCCCTGACCCCATAACTCGTGTCCCTGACCCCATTTCTGGTGTCCCTGACCCCGTTTTTGGTGTCCCTGACCCCATATCTCGTGTCCCTGACCCCATATCTCCTGTCCCCACAGTACGGCAGGCTCATTGACCTGTGCCAGCCCACGCAGAAGAACCCAGCCCCATTTCTGGTGTCCCTGACCCCGTTTTTGGTGTCCCTGACCCCGTTTCTGGTGTCCCTGACCCCATAACTCGTGTCCCTGACCCCATTTCTGGTGTCCCTGACCCCATTTTTGGTGTCCCTGACCCCATATCTCGTGTCCCTGACCCCGTTTCTGGTGTCCCTGACCCCATATCTCGTGTCCCCTCAGTATGGCAGGCTCATTGACCTGTGCCAGCCCACGCAGAAGAACCCAGCCCCATTTCTGGTGTCCCTGACCCTGTTTCTGGTGTCCCTGACCCCGTTTCTGGTGTCCCCTCAGTACGGCAGGCTCATTGACCTGTGCCAGCCCACGCAGAAGAACCCAGCCCCATTTCTGGTGTCCCTGACCCCATATCTCGTGTCCCTGACCCCGTTTCTGGTGTCCCCTCAGTATGGCAGGCTCATTGACCTGTGCCAGCCCACGCAGAAGAACCCAGCCCCATTTCGGGTGTCCCTGACCCTGTTTTTGGTGTCCCTGACCCCGTTTTTGGTGTCCCTGACCCCGTTTCTGGTGTCCCTGACCCCGTTTCTGGTGTCCCTGACCCCGTTTCTGGTGTCCCCTCAGTACGGCAGGCTCATTGACCTGTGCCAGCCCACGCAGAAGAACCCAACCCCATATCTCGTGTCCCTGACCCCGTTTTTGGTGTCCCTGACCCCGTATCTGGTGTCCCTGACCCCATATCTCCTGTCCCTGACCCCGTATCTGGTGTCCCCTCAGTACGGCAGGCTCATTGACCTGTGCCAGCCCACGCAGAAGAAGTACCAGATCGCAGTGACCAAGGTGCTGGGGAAGAACATGGACGCCATCATCGTGGACTCGGAGAAGACGGGCCGCGACTGCATCCAGTACATCAAAGAGCAGCGGGGCGAGCCCGAGACCTTCCTGCCCCTGGACTACCTCGAGGTGGGCCCCAAAACAGGGCTGGGGAGGGGGAAACCCCAAAGGGGTCAGCAGATACCATAAAACAGGGCTGGGGAGGGAAAAAACCCAAAGGGGTCAGCAGAAATCCCTAAAACAGGGCTGGGGAGGGGGAAACCCCAAAGGGCTCAGCAGATACCATAAAACAGGGCTGGGGAGGGGGAAACCCAAAAGGGGTCAGCAGATAGCCTAAAATGGGGGTTGGGGTCACTGAGAAGTCTAAAATGGGGGTTGGGGAGGGAAAAACCCCAAAGGGTTCAGCAGAAACCCTAAAATGGGGGTTGGGGTCACTGAGAACCCCAAAATGGGGGTTGGGTCAGGAAAAACCCCAAAAGGAGTCAGCAGAAACCCTAAAATGGGGTTTAAGGTCACTGAAAACCCCAAAATGGGGTCAGCAGAAACCCTAAAATGGGGGTTGGGGAAAGTAAGAGCCCTAAAATGGGGTTTGAGGTCAATAAAAACCCTAAAACGGGGTCAACAGAAACCCCTAAAATGGGGGTTGGGGTCACTGAGAACCCCAAAAGGGGTCAGCAGAATCCCTAAAATGGGGGTTGGGGTCACTGGAAACCCTAAAATGGGGTTTGGGGTCACTGAGAACCCTAAAATGGGGTTTGGGGTCAATGAAACTGCTAAAATGGGGTCAGCAGATGGCCTAAAATGGGGTTTGGGGAAAGTAAAAACCCTAAAATGGGAGTTTGGGTCAGCAGATACCCTAAAATGGGGTTTGGGGTCACTGGGAACCCTAAAATGGGGTTTGGGTCAGGAAAAACCCCAAAAGAGGTCAGCAGAATCCCTAAAATGGGAGTTGGGGAAAGTAAAAACCCTAAAATGGGGTCAATAAAAAACCTAAAATGGGGTTTAGGGTCAATGAAAACCTTAAAATGGGGTTTGGGGTCAGTAAAGACTCTAAAATGGGGTCACTGGAAACCCTAAAATGAGGTTTGGGGTCAATAAAAACCCTAAAATGGGGTGAGGAAAAACCCCTAAAATGGTTTTTGGGGTCACTGAACACCCTCAAATGGGGTTTGGGGTCACTGGGAACCCTAAAATGGGGTTTGGGGGTCAACAAAAACCCTAAAATGGGGGTTGGGGTCAATAAAAACCTTAAAGTGGGGGTTGGGGTCAATAAAAACCCTAAAATGGGGTTTGGGGAAAATAAAAACCCTAAAATGGGGTTTGGGCATTCAGATGTCCAATTTTGGGTTTTTAACCCCCCAATTTTGGGGTTCTGACCCCGATTAAGGATCATGACCCAAATTTTGTGTTTCTGACCCCCAATTTTGGGTTTCTAACCCCCAACTTTGTGTTTCTGACCCCCAATTTTGAGTTTTTAACCCCCAATTTTGGGTTTCTAACCCCCAGCTTTGGGTTTCTAACCCCCAATTTTGTGCCCCAGGTGAAGCCCACGGACGAGGAGCTGCGGGGGTGAATTCAGATGTCCGGTTTTGGGTCTCTAACCCCCAGTTTTGGGTCTCTAACCCCCAGTTTTGGGTTTCTAATCTCCATTTTTATGTTTCTAACCCCCAGTTTTGGGTTTCTAACCTCCAGTTTTGGGTTCCTAATCCCCATTTCTGTGTTTCTAAACCCCAGTTTTGGGTTTTTAACCCCCAGTTTTATGTTTCTGACCCAAATTTTGGGTTTTTAACTCCCAATTTTGTGTTTCTAACCCCCAGTTTTGTGTTTCTGACCCCGAATTTTTGTGATTCAGGTCAAACCCAGGGACGAGAAGCTGCGGGGGTGAATTCAGATGGCAAATTTTTAGTCTCTAACCCCCAGTTTTGTGTTTCTAACCCCCAGTTTTGTATTTCTAACCCAAATTTTTGGGTTTTTAACCCCTGAAATTTGGGATTTCACCTCCCAATTTTGAGTTTTTAACCCCCAATTTTGTGCTTTAGGTGAACGAGAAGCTGCAGGAGCTGAGGGGCTGAATTCAGATGTCCAGTTTTGGGTTTATAACCCCCATTTTTGGGTTTCTAACCCACAATTTTGGGTTTCTAACTCCCATTTTTGTGTTTCTAACCCTGAATTTTGGGTCTCTAACCCCCAACTCTGCATTTCTAACCCCCAATTTCGGGTCTCTAACCCTGAATTTTGTGCTCCAGGTGAAGCCCACGGACGAGGAGCTGCGAGGGTGAATTCAGATGTCCATTTTTGTGTTTCTAACCCTGAATTTTGGGTTTCTAACCCCCAACTTTGCATTTCTAATCCCCAATTTTGGGTTTCCAACCCCCAATTTTGGGTTTTTAACCCCCATTTTTGTGTTTCTAACCCTGAATTTTGGGTCTCTCACCCCCAATTTCGGGTCTCTAACCCTGAATTTTGTCCCCAGGTGAAGCCCACGGACAAGAAGCTGCGGGAGCTGAATTCAGATGTCCATTTTTGGTTCTCTAACCCCCAATTCTGCATTTCTAACCCCCAATTTCGGGTCTCTCACCCCCAGTTTTGGGTCTCTAACCCCCAATTCTGCATTTCCAACCCCCAATTTTGTGCCCCAGGTGAAGCCCACGGACGAGAAGCTGCGGGGCTGAATTCAGATGTCCATTTTTGGGTCTCTAACCCCAATTTCGGGTCTCTAATCCCCAATTTTTGTGTTTCTAACCCCCAACTTTGGGTTTCCGACCCCCAGTTTTGTGTCTCTGACCCCCAGTTTCGGGTCTCTCACCCCAATTTTGTCCCCAGGTGAAGCCCACGGACGAGAAGCTGCGGGGCTGAATTCAGATGTCTGTTTTTGGGTCTCTAACCCCCAGTTTTTGTTCTCTAACCCCCAATTCTGCATTTCTAACCCCCAGTTTCAGGTCTCTCACCCCCGTTTCTGTCCCCAGGTGAAGCCCACGGACGAGAAGCTGCGGGGCTGAATTCAGATGTCCAGTTTTGGGTCTCTCACCCCAATTTCAGGTCTCTCACCCCCAGTTTCAGGTCTCTCACCCCCGTTTCTGTGCCCAGGTGAAGCCCATGGACGAGAAGCTGCAGGGCTGAATTCAGATGTCCATTTTTGTGTTTCTAACCCTGAATTTTGGGTCTCTAACCCCCAATTTCAGGTCTCTCACCCCCAGTTTCGGGTCTCTCACCCCGGTTTCTGTGCCCAGGTGAAGCCCACGGACGAGGAGCTGTGGGAGCTGCGGGGGTGAATTCAGATGTCCATTTTGGGGTCTCTAAGCCCCAATTTCAGGTCTCTCACCCCAATTTCAGGTCTCTCACCCCCGTTTTGTTCCCAGGTGAAGCCCACGGACGAGAAGCTGCGGGAGCTGCGGGGGGCCAAGCTGGTGATCGATGTGATCCGCTACGAGCCGCCGCACATCAAGAAGGCGCTGCAGTTCGCCTGCGGGAACGCGCTGGTCTGCGACAACGTGGAGGACGCGCGCAGGATCGCCTTCGGGGGCCACCAGAGGCACAAGGTGACCCCAAAAATGGGCTGAGATTAGCTCAAAATAACCCCAGAGCCTTCGGGGGCCACCAGAGGCACAAGGTGACCCCAAAATGGGCTGGGAGCACCCCAAAACTGGCCCAGAGCCTTCGGGGGCCACCAGAGGCACAAGGTGACCCCAGAAATGGGCTGGGAGCACCCCAAAACACCCCCAGAGCCTTCGGGGGCCACCAGAGGCACAAGGTGACCCCAGAAACCACCTCAAATCAACCCAAAAATGGCCCAAAACCACCTCAAATCAACCCAGAAATGGCCCAGAGCCTTCGGGGGCCACCAGAGGCACAAGGTGACCCCAAAAATACCCCCAGAGCCTTCGGGGGCCACCAGAGGCACAAGGTGACCCCAAAAACCGCCTCAAATCAACCCAAAAATGGCCTGGGATCAGCCCCAAAACTGCCTGAAATCAGCCCCAAAACTGTCCCAAAATCAGCCTGAAAATACCCCGTGAACTGCCCCTAAAGTGCCCCCAGAGCCTCCGGGGGCCACCAGAGGCACAAGGTGACCCCAAAAACCATCTCAAATCAACCCAAAAATGGCCCAGAGCCTCCGGGGGCCACCAGAGGCACAAGGTGACCCCACAATGGGCTGGGTCACCCCAAAACTGGCCCGGGGTCACCCCAATCCAGCCCTGCTCCCCCCTGGATGGGCCCTGATCTGTGTCCCCTGTGGGTGTCCCCAGTGTCACCCCTGGCAGACGGTGGCCCTGGACAGGACACTGTTCCATGTCCCCAGTGGGTGTCCCCAATGTCCCCAGTGGATGTCCCCAATGTCCCCAGTGTCCCCCCAGACAGTGGCCCTGGATGGGACCCTGATCCAGAAGTCGAGGGTGACTCTGGGTGTCCCCAGTGGATGTCCCCAATGTCCCCATGTCCCCAATGGGTGTCCCAATGTCCCCATGTCCCCACAGACGGTGGCCCTGGACGGGACGCTGTTCCAGAAGTCGGGGGTGATCTCAGGTGTCCCCAATGTCCCCAATGGGTGTCCCCAATGGGTGTCCCAGTGTCCCCAATGTCCCCATGTCCCCACAGACGGTGGCCCTGGACGGGACCCTGTTCCAGAAGTCGGGGGTGACTCTGGGTGTCCCCAGTGACCCCAGTGGGTGTCCCAATGTCCCCAGTGGATGTCCCCAATGTCCCCATGTCCCCACAGACGGTGGCCCTGGATGGGACCCTGTTCCAGAAGTCGGGGGTGATCTCGGGTGGGGCCAGTGACCTCAAGGCCAAGGCGCGGCGCTGGGATGAGAAGGCCGTGGACAAGCTCAAGGAGAAGAAGGAGCGACTCACTGAGGAGCTCAAGGTGTGCCCCAGAGCTGCCCCAGAACCCCAAAACTGGCCCCAAAAATCACCCCAAAAATCACCCCAAAACTGGCCCCGAAACCAGCCCCAGAGCTGCCCCAAAACCCCAAAACTGGCCCCAAAAATCACCCCAAAACTGGCCCCAAAACCCCAAAACTGGCCCCAAAACCAGCCCTAAAACCAGCCCCGAAACCCCAAAACTGGCCCCAAAAATCACCCCAAAACCAGCCCCAAAACCCCAAAACTGACCCCAAAAATCACCCCAAAACTGGCCCCAAAACTCACCCCAAAACCAGCCCTAAAACCAGCCCTGAAACCCCAAAACTGACCCCAAAACCAGCCCTGAAACCCCAAAAATCACCACAAAACTGATCCCAAAACCGGCCCCAAAACCCCAAAACTGGCCCTAAAACCCCAAAACCGGCCCCAAAACTGACCCAAAGCAGCCCCAAAAC
>JACEWE010000079.1:0-81050 GCA_014839755.1 Sylvia borin | reverse complement strand
GACACCCTCGGGATGGGTCCTGGCGGTGTAATGGTCACAGACCGTGTGCGATGGTCACCAGGCACGTGTGACAGTCCCCAGCCTGTGTGACGGTCCCCAGACCCCTGTCAGGGTTCCCAGACTCATGTCATTGTCCCCAGACCCTTGTCATTGTCCCCAGACCCATGTCATGGTCCCCAAACCTATGTCATTGTCCCCAAACCTTTGTCACGGTCCCCAAACCCTTGTCATTGACCCCAGATCGTGATATGGTCCCCAGACCCTTGTCATTGTCCCCAAACCCATGTCATGGTCCCCACACCCTTGTCATTGTCCCCAAACCCGTGTCATGGTCCTCAAACCATTGGCAGAGTCCCCAGACCCTTGTCATGGTACCCAGACCCATGTCATTGTCCCCAGCATCATCTGATGGTCCCCAGCCCTGTCATGCTCCCTGTCCCCATACAATGGTCCCTGTCCCCATATGAGGCCACCGTGTCCCCGTGTCCCCTCTCTCTGCTGCCAACCCTCGTTCCCTGGGTGTTTCCACCCGTGTCCTTCTCTTGCCCTGTCCCCTCTCTGTCCCCTCCTGGTCCCCACGGCCACGTGTCCCCATCCATGTTTTGATGTCCCCATCCCTGTGTCCCCATCCCTGTGATCTCCACCTGTGTCCCTGTCCTCATCCATGTCACCATGTCCCTACATCCCCACCATCTCCCCATCCCCACGCCCCCATGTCTTGATCCATGTCCCCATGTCCCCATCCCCTGTCCCCAACCTCCTGTGCTCATCCCCATCCCCACGTCCCCATGTGCCCACCCATGTCCTCATCTGTGTCCTCATGTCCCGTTCCACATCTCCATGTCTTCATGTCCCCATGTCTCTACCCATGTCCCCCTCCATGTCCCCGTCTGTCTCCATCCATGTCCCCCCATTCACGTCCTTGTCCTCATCCATGTCCCCACGTCCCCGTCCTTGTCCCTGTGTCCCCAACTCCATGTTCTGAGCCATACCTCCATGTCCCCATTGTCATCCCTGTCCCCATGTCCCCAAGCCCACATTCTTATCTGCACCTCCATGTCCCCATGTCCCCAAGCCCACATTCTTATCTGCACCTCCATGTCCCCATGTCCCCACCCATGTCCCCATGTCCCCATCCATGTCCCATTCCTCATCCATGTTCCCATGTCCCCATCCATGTCTCCATTGTCATCCATGTCCCCATGTCCCCATCCACGTCTCCATTGTCATCCATGTCCCCAACCCCATGTTCTCATCCAACCTCCATGTCCCCACCCATGTCCCCATGTCCCATTCCTCATCCATGTTCCTATGTCCCCATCCATGTCTCCATTGTCTTCCATGTCCCCATCCACGTCTCCATTGTCATCCATGTCCCCATGTCCCCACCCATGTCCCCATGTCCCATTCCTCATCCATGCCCCATGTCCCCATGTCCCCAACCCCACATTCTCATCCACCCTCCATGTCCCCATCCTCATCCATGTCCCCATGTCCCCACCTGTGTCCTCATGTCCCATTCTTCATCCATGTCCCCATGTCCCCATCCATGTCTCCATTGTCATCCATGTCCCCATGTCCCCATTTCCCCATCCATGTCCCATTCCTCATCCATGTCCCCATCCATATTGTCATCCACATCCCCATGTCCCCATCCCCATGTCCCCACCCCCGTGTCCCCCCTCACCCCGTGTCCCCTGCTCACCCCGTGTCCCCCGTGTCCCCCCGCTGTCCCCGCAGGTGGAGATGCTGGAGCGCAAATACGGCGGCTATTTCCGCTCCCGGCGGGCCGCCCGCACCATCCAGGCCGCCTTCCGCCGCTACCGCATGGCGCAGAAATTCGAGCGGCTGCGCAGCGAGGGCGGCCGGGCTCGGCGCCTGGCGCTGCCGGGCCTCCGCCTGCAGTTCTCCTTCGAGGAGTACGACCGCGGCCCCCCGGCCCCGGCCCCGGGCCCGCCGCCGCCGCCCCCGCCCTATTTCCAGGGCAAACCGGCCTCGCTGGACGAGGGAGTCCTGGGGGGGCCCCGCCGAGCCCCCCGTTATGGGGGGTCCTGCAGGGCCGGCCTGGATGGGGGCGGGGGTCCCGGAGAGGGGGCGGCGGTGGGGGGCGGCTCCGGGGTGGGGGGCGCGGGGAGCCCCCCCCGGCAGCTGTCGGCGTCGGCTGATTTCGGGCCCGGAGGTGCCGATTTGGAGGAGGCGTTTGCGCAGCAGGTGGGGGGCTGGGGGGGGTTATGGCGGTCAGGGGAGGTCCGGGGGGGTCACAGGGCAGGGGGGTCACAGGGTCAAGGGGGTCCTGGGGGTTATGGAGTCAGGGGAGGTCAGGGAGGTCACAGGGTCAGGGGGTCACAGGGTCAGGGGAGTTATGGGGTCATGGAGGTCGGGGAGAGTCACAGGGTCAGGGGAGTCCTGGGGGTTATGGGGGTTATGGGGTCAGGAGGGTCAGGGGAGGTCAGGGAGGTCACAGGGGTCAGGGGAGTCACAGGGTCAGGGCGGTCCTGGGAATTTTGGGGTCAGGGGAGGTCAGGGAGGTCACAGGGTCAAGGGGGTCCTGGGGAGGTCAAGGGGAAGTCAGGGAGGTCACAGGGTCAAGGGGGTCCTGGGGATTCTGGGGGTCAGGAGGGTCAGGGGAGGTCACAGGGGTCGGGAGGGTCACAGGGTCAGGGCGGTCCTGGGAATTATGGGATCAGGAGGGTCAGGGAAGGTCAGGGAGGTCACAAGGTCAGGGGGGTCCTGGGGGTTATGGGGTCAGGGGAGGTCAGGAGGTCACGGGGGGCTCTGGGGGTTATGGGGTCAGGAGGGTCATGGGGGTCACGGGGTCAGAGGGGTCATGGGGTCACAAGCCCTTGGACATTACAGCGGCCATTGGGGGTCACAGGTGACAAAAGGAATCGTGGGGGTCACAGGGGTCATGGCGGGGGCTGACAGGGATTTGGGGGTCACGGGGGTCACGGGGGCCAATAGGGGGGTCTGCAGTCCATGGGGGGCTCACGGGGGGGCTCCTGTCCCTGCAGGTCAAGTCCTTGGCCGCCTCCATCGACGAGGCGCTGGGGGGGGGTCGCGGGGTCCCCCCCGGCGCCCCGGCCCCCCCCGCGGGGGACAGCGCCGCCACCTCGGCCAGCGACGTCACCCTGTACATGGACGAGGGGCTCCCCGGCTCCCCCCGCTCCCCCGAGAGACCCCCCAGCCCCGAGCCCCCCCCCGACACCGGGGGTCCGCCGCCCCCTCCCGCCCCTCCTCCCCCTCCGCCGCCCCCCTCCAACCCCCCCGGGCCGGCCGAGCGTTGGGGGGGTCCCGAGGAGCCCCCCCGGCGGGGCCCCCCGTGCCTGGAGTGCCGGGGGCGGGGGGCCGGGGGGGGACATCCCCCGTTGCTGACCGTGGAGCCCCCGAGCGACAGCTCGGCCGACCTGAGTGACCGCTCGGACCGCGGCTCCATCAACCGCGGTGGTCCCTACGAGCCCGAGGGCACCGGGGGGGGCACTTTACCCCGTTCCGGACCCCCCCACCGCTGCTTCCACCCCGAGGGACCCC
This sequence comes from Sylvia borin, assembly GCA_014839755.1. Taxonomy (NCBI): domain Eukaryota; kingdom Metazoa; phylum Chordata; class Aves; order Passeriformes; family Sylviidae; genus Sylvia; species Sylvia borin. Next base: position 77,522 of record JACEWE010000079.1, on the reverse strand, counting down.
CCCCGCCACCCCCCGGCCCCCCGCCCCCACCCGCGGCCGAGGAAGGCTCCGAGGGGGACAACGAGAGCCTGGGCAGCAGCTCCAACTCCAACGAGACCCTGAACTGCTCCTCTGGTTCCTCGTCCCGGGACAGCCTCCGGAGACCCCCCCCGCCGCCCCCGCCGCCGCCCACCGCCCCCCCGCAGCCCCCCAGCGCCGCCGGGCCCCCCGGGAAGGCCACGTACCAACGGGAGCCGCGGCAGAGCTGGGACTCGCCGGCGCTCAACAACGACGTGGTGCAGCGGCGGCAGTACCGCATCGGCCTCAACCTCTTCAACAAGTGAGGGGGAGGGGCTGCGGTGGGTGGGGTGGGTGGGGCCTGGGGGGGTGGGGCCTGGGAGGGGTCGTGGGGGTGGCCCCAGGGTGCCCAGGGAAGGGGTGGAGTGGGATTGGTGGTGGTGATGTGGTGAGGGGAGGAGAATGTTCTAGGTGACCCTATAGAGAGGATGGAGGGATGTTCTAGGTGACCTTATAGCGAGTGAAGGGTGATGTTCTAGGTGACCCTATGGAGAGGTCAGGGGATGTTCTAGGTGACCCCTATAGAAATGATGGGTGATGTTCTAGGTGACCCTATAGAGAGGGTGGGGTGCTGTTCTAGGTGACCCTATAGTGAGTGCAGGGTGATGTTCTAGGTGACCCTATAGAAATGGTGGATGATGTTCTAGGTGACCCTCTAGAACCCCGCGCTGATGTTCCAGGTAACCCCACAGTGACGTTCTAGGTAGCCCTAATGGTGACAGTCCAGGTCACCCAGTGCTCAAGATGTGACAATGTTCCAGGTGACCCTTTAGAGATGTCACCTTAGGTGACCAAACCAAACCAGGGTGACCCCCAGGTGACCCCAAACCAGGGTGACCCCCAGGTGACCCCGTCGATGACCAGGTGGCTCAAGACATGACGATGGTGACCCTTTAGGGATGTCACCTTAGGTGACCACAAGCCGGGCTGACCTCAGGTGACCCCACAGATGACCAGGTGGCTCAAGATGAGAATGTTCCAGGTGACCCTTTAGGGAAGCAGATGTCACCTTAGGTGACCCCAGACCAGGGTGACCCCCAGGTGACCCCAAGCCAGGGTGACCCCCAGGTGCCCCCGTCGATGACCAGGTGGCCCTAGAACCTGGGTCAGGTGATGTTCTAGATCCAGAGTGACCACCCCGGGTGACCCCCTGCAGGAAGCCGGAGAAGGGGATCCAGTACCTGATCGAGAGGGGCTTCCTGTCGGACACGCCCGTGGGCGTGGCCCACTTCATCCTGGAGCGGAAGGGGCTGAGCCGGCAGATGATTGGCGAGTTCCTGGGCAACCGCCAGAAGCAGTTCAACCGCGACGTCCTCGAGTGAGGGGGGGGGGACACGCTGGGGATGGGGGGGACCCCAGACGCATCCCGGGACCCCAGACCCATCCCAGAACCATCTCAGGACCCCAGAACCACCTTGGGACCCCAGACCCATCCCAGAACCATCCTGGGACCCCAGAGCCACCTCGGGACCCCAGACCCATCCCAGACCCATCCCAGACCCATCCCAGGACCCCCAGACCCATATTGGGACCCCAGACCCATTCCAGGACCCCAGACCCATCCCACGACCCCCAGAGCCACCGCAGGACCCCAGACCCATTTCGTCCGGCAGCTGTGTGGTGGACGAGATGGATTTCTCGGGCATGGAGCTGGACGAGGCCCTGCGGAAGTTCCAGTCCCACATCCGGGTGCAGGGGGAGGCGCAGAAGGTTGAGCGCTTGATCGAGGCCTTCAGGTGAGGGGTGGGTCCCTGTCCCCGTGTCCCTGTGTCCCTGTGTCCCTGTGTCCCCGTGTCCCTGTGTCCCCATGTCCCCACATCACCATGTCCCTGTGTCCCTCTGTCCCTGTGTCCCCATGTCCCTGTGTCCCCATGTCCCCACATCACCACGTCCCTGTGTCCCTCTGTCCCCATGACCCCATGTCCCTGTGTCCCCATGTCCCCGTGTCCCCGTGTCCCTGTGTCCCCATGTCCCCATGTCCCCACACCACCATGTCCCCATGTCCCTCTGTCCCTGTGTCCTCATGTCCCCGTGTCCCATGTCCCCATGTCCCCATGTCCTCACATCACCACGTCCCCATGTCCCTGTGCCCTCGTGTCCCTGTGTCCCCATGTCCCCACACCCCATGTCCCCATGTCCCCATGTCCCCATGTCCCCCTTGTCCCCACATCACCACGTCCCCGTGTCCCTCTGTCCCCGTGTCCCCACCAAATTGTCCCTGCCCCCAGCAGCACGCAGAGGCGTGGTCACCACGCGGTGATGTTCTAGGTGACCCTGTGGACAGAGGGGTTGGTGGCACCTGTGGGACATGTGGGGCTGTTCCAGGTGACCCTGTGGGTCACAGGAGGGCCGTGGGGTGGTGTCCCGGGTTCTAGGTGACCCTATGGGTTAAGGAGAAGCCATGGGAGTGGTGGCCCATGTTCTAGATGACCCTACATGTTCTAGGCTACCCTGTGGGTCCAGAGGGGCCATGGGGTGGTGGCCCACGTTCTAGGTGACCCTACATGTTCTAGGTGACCCAACGGATCACAGAGAAGCCATGGGGCTGGTGACCCATGTTCTAGGTGACCCTATGGATCATGGAGAGGCCATGAGGTGGTGGCCCATGTTCTAGGTGACCCTGTGGATCATGGAGAGGCCATGGGTCTGGTGACCCACGTTCTGGGTGACCCTGTGGAGCCATGGGTTGGTGGCCCATGTTCTAGGTGACCCAATGGATCAAGGAGAGGCCACGGGTTGGTGGCCTACCTTCTAGATGACCCTAAGGAGCTGTGGGGGTGGTGGCCCATGTTCTAGCTGACCCAACGGATCACAGAGAAGCCATGTGGCTGGTGACCCACGTTCTGGGTGACCCTGTGGAGCCATGGGTTGGTGGCCCATGTTCTAGGTGACCCTGTGGGTTAAGGAGAGGCCATGGGGCTGGTGACCCATGTTCTAGGTGACCCTACAGCCATTGGGGTGCCACCCCACCGTCAGGGGCGGCTCTGGGGTGCAGAGGTCACCCCGCGGGGCGCCGTGACCCCATTGGGCCGTGGGGGTTGTCCGCCCCGCAGCCAGCGCTACTGCGTGTGTAACGCGGCCCTGCTGCGCCAGTTCCGCAACCCGGACACCATCTTCATCCTGGCCTTCGCCATCATCCTCCTCAACACCGACATGTACAGCCCCAGCGTCAAGGCCGAGCGCAAGATGAAGCTCGAGGACTTCATCAAGAACCTGCGAGGTGGGGCCCTGCTGGGGGCACGGGTTCTAGAGCAGGGCTGGGTGTTGCAGGGTCTGGATAAGGGCGGGGTGTCGTGGGTTCTAGAGCAGGGCCAGGGTGGGGGGTGGGTTCTAGAGCAGGGTTGGGTGTTGTGGGGTCTAGAGCAGGGCATGGGGTAGTGGGTTCTAGAGCAGGGCCGGGAGTCCTGGGTTCTGGGGAAGAGTTGGGTGTTGCAGGTTCTAGAAATGGGCCCGGGTGCTGCAGGTTCTAGAGCAGGGGCTGGGTGGTGCAGGTTCTGGTGCAGGGCCAGAGGTCACCGGTTCTAGAGTGGGTCTGAGTGTTTCAGGTTCTGGAGTAGGTCCTGGTGACCAGGGTTCTAGGGCTGATTATGAGGATTCTGGGGCAGAGTTGGGTATTGGGAGTTCTAGAGCAGGTGTCCCAGGTCCTGGAGCTGGGCTGGGCATAGCAGGTTCTAGAGCTGAGTGGGTTCCAGAGCCGGTCTGGGGCACGGTGGGGGCTGGGGCCAGCACTGAGCATCAAGCTCTGGAGCAGGACGAGGAGTTGTGGGTTCAAGAGTGGGGCCAGCGGTCCAAGGTTCTAGATGGTGGGGGTTGTGGCAGGTCCTGGAGCGGGCGCGGGTTCTAGAGCGGACGCGGGTTCTAGAGCGGGCGCGGGTGTCTCGCAGGGGTGGACAACGGCGAGGACATCCCCCGGGACATGCTGGTGGGCATCTACCAGCGCATCCAGAGCCGGGAGCTGCGCACCAACGACGACCACGTGTCCCAGGTGCAGGCCGTGGAGCGCATGATCGTCGGCAAGAAACCGGTGGGTCACAGGGCACCCGTGGGTGGGGCAGGTGACCCACGGGGGGTGTCACAGGTGACCCACGGGGGGTGGGACAGGTGACCCATGGGACACATTCTAGGCCACCCAAAGGAGACACTCCAGGTGATCCTGTGGTGGGATGTTCTAGGTGACCCATGGCGGGTGTCACAGGTGACCCATGGGTGGGACAGGTGACCCCACAGGGAGTGTGACAGGTGACCCCACGGGAGGTGTAATAGGTGACCCATGGGTGTCGGGACAGGTGACCCATGGCGGGTGGGATAGGTGACCCATGGGGGGTGGGACAGGTGACCCCATGGGGAGTGTGACAGGTGACCCATGGCAGGTGTCACAGGTGACCCATGGCAGGTGGGACAGGTGACCCATGGCAGGTGTCACAGGTGACCCCACGGGAGGTGGGACAGGTGACCCATGGCAGGTGTCACAGGTGACCCCACAGGGGGTGGGACAGGTGACCCATGGCAGGTGTCACAGGTGACCCCACGGGGGGTGGGACAGGTGACCCATGGGACACATTCTAGGCCACCCAAAGGAGACGTTCCAGGCGATCCTGTGGTGGGATGTTCTAGGTGACCCATGGCGGGTGTCACAGGTGACCCATGGGACACATTCCAGGCCACCCAAAGGAGACAATCCAGGTGATCCTGTGGTGGGATGTTCTAGGTGACCCATGGCAGGCGTGACAGGTGACCCATGGGTGTGACAGGTGACCCCACGGGAGGTGTAATAGGTGACCCATGGGTGGTGGGACAGGTGACCCACAGAGGGTGTCACAGGTGACCCATGGGTGGGACAGGTGACCCCACGGGGGGTGTCACAGGTGACCCCATGGGAGGATGATCCAGGTTACCCCTGGGGGATGTCCTACAGGACCCCTGTGGGACATTCGGGGCGACCTGTGGGGGACACTTAAAGTAACACCTGTGGGACATTTGGGGTCACCTGTGGAACACTCAAAGTGACCCTTGTGGGACATTTGGGGTGACCTGTGGGAGACACTCAAAGTAACACCTCTGGGACATTTAAGGTGACCTGAGGACACTCAAAGTGACCCCTGTGACACATTCAGGGTGACCTGTGTGGGACACTCAAAGTGACCCTTGCAGGACATTTGAGGTGACCCCTGTGGGATATTTGGGGTCACCTGTGGGGGACACTCAAAGTAACACCTGTGGGACATTTGAGGTCACCTGAAGCAGACGCTCAGTGACTCGTGGGACATTCGAGGTCCACCTGTGGAGGACACTCAAAGTGACCCATGTGGGACATATGTGGTGGCCTCTGTGGGACATTTGGGGTCACCTCTGAGGGACACTCAAAGTGACCCCTGTGACACCTTTAGGATGACCTGTGGAGGACACTCAAAGTGACCCCTGTGGGACATTTGGGGTCACCTGTGGAGGACACTCAAAGTGACCCTTGTGGGACATTTGGGGTGACCTGTGACGGATGCTCAAAGTGACCCCTCTGGGACATTTGGGGTGACCCCTGTGGGACATTTGAGGTCACCTGTGGAACACTCAAAGTGACCCTTGTGGGGACATTCGGGGTGACCTGTGAGGGACACTCAAAGTGACCCCATGTAGGATGTTTGGGGTGACCTGTGACGGATGCTCAAAGTGATTTGTGGGACATTTGAGGTCACCTGTGGAGGATACTCAAAGTGACCCATGTGGGACATTTGTGGTGACCTGAGGACACTCAAAGTGACCCCTGTGACACATTCAGGGTGACCTGTGTGGGACACTCAAAATGACCCTTGTGGGGACATCCGGGGTGACCTGAGGGGGACACTCAAAGTGACCATTGTAGGACACTCAAAGTGACCCTTGTGGGACATTTGGGGTCACCTGTGGAACACTCGAAGTGACCCTTGTGGCACACCCAAAGTGACCCTTGTGGGACATTTGAGGTGACCCGTGTGGGACATTTGGGGTCACCTGTGGAACACTCAAAGCGACCCCTGTGGGATATTTGAGGTCACCTGTGGGGGACACTCAAAGTGACCCTTGTGGAACACTCAAAGCGACCCCCGTGGGACATTCAGGGGTCACCCCACAGCTCCGGGTGGCCCCAGCAAAGCCCCAAGGCCACCATCACCGCCCCGGGGCATGGCTGGGGGGTGCCGTGGGGGGCGTGTCCCGGCCCAGGTGTCACCCCAGGTGCTGTCCCCAGGTGCTGTCCCTGCCCCACCGGCGCCTGGTGTGCTGCTGCCAGCTCTACGAGGTGCCCGACCCCAACCGGCCCCAGCGCCTGGGGCTGCACCAGCGTGAGGTTTTCCTCTTCAACGACCTGCTGGTGGTGAGTGGGGGGTCCCGGGGGGTCCCTGGGGTGGGCTCACCCTATGGGTGGGCTCCCTGGTGACACCTTGTCCTCGGCAGGTGACGAAGATCTTCCAGAAGAAGAAGATCCTGGTGACCTACAGCTTCCGGCAGAGCTTCCCGCTGGTGGAGATGCACATGCAGCTCTTCCAGAACGCCTGTGAGCACCCCACGGCACCCCACGGCACCCCACAGCACCCCATGGGACCCCACGGCACCCTGTGGGACCCCACGGCACCCCAGAGAACCCCACGGCACCCCAAAGAACCCCAAAGAACCCCACGGCGCCCCACGGCACCCCACAGCACCCTGTGGGACCCCAAAGAACCCCACGGCACCCTGTGGGACCCTGGGGGCCCTACAGCACCCCATTGCACCCCACAGCACCCTATGGGACCCCAATGGACCCCACAGCACCCGCTGGGACCTTCCAGGGTCCCCATTGGACATCCCACAGTGTCCCCATTGGATGTCCCACAGTGTCCCCATTGGGACATCCCACAGTGTCCCCATTGGATGTCCCACAGTGTCCCCATTGGACGTCCCACAGTGTCCCCATTGGACATCCCACAGTGTCCCCACTGGGACATCCCACGGTGTCCCCATTGGACGTCCCACAGTGTCCCCATTGGATGTCCCACAGTGTCCCCATTGGATGTCCCACGGTGTCCCCATTGGACGTCCCACAGTGTCCCCATTGAACATCCCACGGTGTCCCCATTGGATGTCCCACGGTGTCCCCATTGGGACATCCCACATGGTCCCCCAAATGCTCCCCTGCCCCTCCCCCACCTCTGTAGGGTCTCCTCACCCTGTCCCCCCAAATTCCCAGTTTGGGATCCAGCTGGGTGACCCCGGGGGTGTCCTTGTCCCTATGGGGATGTCCCTGTCCCCAGGGGCTGTCCCTGTCCCCCCAATGACCCCCCCGTGTCCCCAAATTCCCAGTTCAGGATCAAGCCGGGTGTCCCTATGGGTGTGTCCCTGTCCCTGTGGGTGTGTCCCTGTCCCCGGGGGGTGTCCCTGTCCCCAGGGCTGTCCCTGTCCCCGGGGGGTGTCCCCAGGGGTGTCCATGTCCCTGTGGGTGTGTCCCTGTCCCCAGGGGGTGTCCCCAGGGCTGTCCCTGACCCCCCTGTGCCCCCCCAGATTACCAGTTCGAGATCCAGCATGGTGACCCTGTGGGTGCGTCCCTGTCCCTGTGGGTGTGTCCCTGTCCCCGGGGGGTGTCCCTGTCCCCGGGGGCTGTCCCCAGGGCTGTCCCTGTCCCCGGGGGGTGTCCCCAGGGCTGTCCCTGACCCCCCCTGACCCCCCGTCCCCCCAGATTACCAGTTCGGGATCAAGCTGCTGTCCGTGTCCCCAGGGGCTGTCCCTGTCCCCAGGGCTGTCCCTGTCCCTGTGGGTGTGTCCCTGTCCCCGGGGTGTGTCCCTGTCCCCAGGGCTGTCCCCAGGGGTGTCCCTGTCCCCGGGGGTGTGTCCCTGACCCCCCCTGACCCCCCGCCCCCCCAGATTACCAGTTCGGCATCAAGCTGCTGTCGGCGGCGCCGGGCGGCGAGCGGAAGGTGCTGATCGTGTTCAACGCCCCGAGCCCCCAGGACCGGCTGCGCTTCGCCAGCGACCTGCGGGAGTCTGTGGCCGAGGTGCAGGAGATGGAGAAATACCGAGTGGAGGGTGAGCGGGGCGCTGGGGACACTGGGGGCACTGGGAGGGGCACTGGGGGCACTGGGAGCACCAGCAGGGGCACTGGAAGCACTGGGAGAGGGACTGGGGACACTGAGAGAGGGACTGGGGGCACCAGTGTGGGCACTGGGAGCACTGGGATGGGCACTGGGATGGGCACTGGGAGCACTGGGAGGGGCACTGGGAGCACTGGGAGGGGCACTGGGGGCACTGGGAGGCACTGGGAGGGGCACTGGGGGCACTGGGAGCACCAGCAGGGGCACTGGGAGCACTGGGAGCACTGGGGGCACTGGGAGGGGCACTGGGAGCACTGGGAGGGCACTGGGAGGGGCACTGGGAGCACTGGGAGAGGGACTGGGGACACTGAGAGAGGGACTGGGGGCACCAGTGTGGGCACTGGGAGCACTGGGATGGGCACTGGGAGCACTGGGAGGGGCACTGGGAGCACTGGGAGGGGCACTGGGGGCACTGGGAGGGGCACTGGGAGCACTGGGAGCACTGGGAGGGCACTGGGAGGCACTGGGAGGGGCACTGGGAGCACTGGGAGGGGCACTGGGAGCACTGGGAGCACTGGGAGGGCACTGGGAGGGGCACTGGGGGCACTGGGGGGCACTGGGAGCACTGGGAGCACTGGGAGGGCACTGGGAGGCACTGGGAGGGGCACTGGGGGCACTGGGAGGCACTGGGAGGGGCACTGGGGGCACTGGGAGCACCAGCAGGGGCACTGGGAGCACTGGGAGCACTGGGAGGGGCACTGGGAGCACTGGGAGGGCACTGGGAGGGGCACTGGGAGCACTGGGAGAGGGACTGGGGACACTGAGAGAGGGACTGGGGGCACCAGTGTGGGCACTGGGAGCACTGGGATGGGCACTGGGATGGGCACTGGGAGCACTGGGAGGGGCACTGGGAGCACTGGGAGGGGCACTGGGGGCACTGGGAGGCACTGGGAGGGGCACTGGGGGCACTGGGAGCACTGGGGGCACTGGGAGGGGCACTGGGAGCACTGGGAGGGCACTGGGAGGGGCACTGGGAGCACTGGGAGAGGGACTGGGGACACTGAGAGAGGGACTGGGGGCACCAGTGTGGGCACTGGGAGCACTGGGATGGGCACTGGGAGCACTGGGAGGGGCACTGGGAGCACTGGGAGGGGCACTGGGGGCACTGGGAGGGGCACTGGGAGCACTGGGAGCACTGGGAGGGGCACTGGGAGCACTGGGAGCACTGGGAGGGCACTGGGAGGGGCACTGGGGGCACTGGGGGGCACTGGGAGCACTGGGAGGGCACTGGGAGGCACTGGGAGGGGCACTGGGGGCACTGGGAGGCACTGGGAGGGGCACTGGGGGCACTGGGAGCACCAGCAGGGGCACTGGGAGCACTGGGAGCACTGGGGGCACTGGGAGGGGCACTGGGAGCACTGGGAGGGCACTGGGAGGGGCACTGGGAGCACTGGGAGAGGGACTGGGGACACTGAGAGAGGGACTGGGGGCACCAGTGTGGGCACTGGGAGCACTGGGATGGGCACTGGGAGCACTGGGAGGGGCACTGGGGGCACTGGGAGCACCAGCAGGGGCACTGGGAGCACTGGGAGCACTGGGATGGGCACTGGGAGCACTGGGAGAGGAGCCTGGGGATGCTGGGGGTGCACTGGGGGTCACTGGTGTGTACTGGTGGGCACTGGTGTGCACTGGGGGTCACTGGTGTCCCCCCCAGCGGAGCTGGAGAAGCAGAAGGGCGTGGCGGGGCCCAGGGGCGCGGGGCCCCCCCGGGAGGCACTGGGGGTCACTGGTGTGTACTGGGGGGTCACTGGTGTCCCCGGTGTGTCCCCAGCGGAGCTGGAGAAGCAGAAGGGCGTGGCGGGGCCCAGGGGCGCGGGGCCCCCCCGGGAGGCGCTGAACGGCCTCAGCCGCAGCAGCCTGGAGGAGGCGTTCGGCGCCGAGGGGCTCAAACGGAGCGCCCTGAGCAGCTCCCTGCGGGACCTGTCCGACAGCGGTGAGACTGGGAGCACTGGGAGCCGCTGGGAGGGGCTGGGAGGGACTGGGATGGACTGGGACAGACTGGGAGCTACTGGGAGGGGCTGGGAGCACTGGGACAGACTGGAAGAGACTGGGAGGGGAGTGGGAGCACTGGGACAGAGTGGGAGGGGAGTGGGAGTGGGCTGGGAGGGACTGGGAGGGGACTGGGAGCACTGGGACAGACTGGGAGGGACTGGGAGCACTGGGAGGGGGAGTGGGGCTCCAGGGGGTTGGGAGCTCTGGGGTCCAGGGACTGGGAGCCACTGGGAGGGGACTGGGAGAGACTGGGACGGACTGGGAGAGGCTGGGACAGGGACTGGGAGGGAGTTTGGCGTCTCCGCGAGGGGGTTTTGGGGTCCCTTGGGGGTTTTGGGGTGTCCACGGAGGGGTCTGGGCTGTCCACGAGGGGATTTGGGGTGTCCAGGGGGAGTTTTGGGGTGTCCAGGGGGAGCTTTGGGATGTCCTGGGGGAGTTTTGGGGTGTCCAGGGGGAGTTTTGGGGTTCCCTGAGGTGCTTTTGGGTGTCCAGGGAGGGGTTTGGGGTGTCCAGGGGGAGTTTTGGGGTTCCCTGAGGTGGTTTTGGGGTGTCCTGGGGAAGTTTTGGGGTGTCCAGGGGGAGTTTTGAGGTGTCCAGGCAGACTTTGGGGTGTCCGTGAGGGAGTTTGGGGTTCCCTGAGGTGGTTTTGGGGTCCCCTGGCAGCTCAGGGTGCTCTGGGAGGGTGTTTGGGGTGTCTCGGGGTGTGGGCTTGGGCTCCTCTGATGGGGCTTTGGGGAGTTTGGGGTGCCCCAGGGGGGTGTCTGGGGTTTCTGGGACAATTTGGGATTCATGAGGGGCTCTCCGGAGGGGTTTGGGAGTCCCAAAGGTGATTTGGGGTGCCCTGGGGGGTCACCTGAGGGGTTTGGGGTGATTTGGGGCTCATTTGGGGTGCCCTGGGGGGTCACCTGAGGGGGTTGGGGTGATTTGGGGTGCCCTGGGGGGTCTCCTGGGACATTTGGGGTGATTTGGGGGGTCTTCCCCTCACTGTCCCCCCCAGGCAAACGGGGCCGGCGGAACAGCGTGGGCTCCCTGGACAGCACCATCGAGGTGAGGGGGGACAGTGCCACCCCCTGAGTGCCACACCCCTGAGTGTCACATCTGTCACACCCCTGAGTGCCACACCTCTGTCACACACCTGAGTGTCACAGCCCTGTCACACCCCTGAATGTCATACCCCTGAGTGCCACACCCCTGTCACACACCTGAGTGTCACACCCTCTAATGTCACACCCTGAGTGCCGCACCCCTAATGTCACACCCTGAGTGCCACACCCTTGGTTGTCATTCCCCCTAATGTCACACCCCTGAATGCCACACCCCTGAGTGCCACACCCCTGTCACACCCCATCACACTCTGGAGTGTCACACTGCCTAATGCCACACCCCTGAGTGCCACCCCTGAATGTCACACCCTGAGTGCCACACGCCTGTCACACCCCTAATGCCACACCCCTGAGTGCCACCCCTGAATGTCACACTGCCTAATGTCACACCCCTGAGTGCCCCCCCTGAATGTCACACCCCTGAATGTCACACTGCCTAATGTCACACCCCTGAGTGCCCCCCCTGAATGTCACACCCCTGAGTGTCACATCTGAGTGTCACACCCCTGATGTCACCCCAAGTGCCACCCCCGAATGTCACACCCCTCCATGCCACACCCAAACTCCGCCCATTTTAGCCCCGCCCCAGGTTCCCAAACGACCCTTCATATGGAAAGGGGCGTGGCTTTGTGGATGGGGCGTGGCTTGTGCACGATCTGGGGGTGGGGCCTACCCGGTGATGGCTACTCTTATCCACCAATTGGGGCTCAGCTTGATGCTTGGGGCGGGGCTTGTACACAGAAGGGCGGGGCTTTCTTACTAATGGGCGGAACCACTGCCCGAGAGGGGCGTGTCCTCCCTGTCCTGACTCCGCCCCTTTCCAGGGCTCCATCATCAGCAGCCCCCGGCCGCAGGCTCGGGGGGGTCCGGGCGGGCCCGGGGGTGCCCCCGAGGGTTACAAAGCCCCCGCCCGGCCCGTCTCCAACTCCTCGTCCTTCCTGGGCTCCCTGTTCGGCAGCCGCCGCGGGAAAGGCCCCGCCGGGCCCCCTCCGGGCACGGGGGGTCCCACCTCGGCTTCGGCCTCCTCCTCCTCGGCGTCTTCATCGCATCATCATCATCACGCCCCTCCCGCGGCGACCCCCGAGGCTCCTTCCAAGCTGCAGGCGCTGCACGCCCAGTACTGCCACGGGCCCGGGGGGGGCGCGGCGGGAGCGGGGGGGGGTCCGGGCCCTCCGCCCCCTCCCCCGTACCCGCAGCAGCCGCCCCCTCCCAGCCGCCCCGCGCCCCCTCCTCCGCTGCCGGCCATCGCCGCCGGGGCCCCGCCGCGTTTCCACGGGGGTCCCACCCCGCCTTTGTCGGCGCCCCCCCAGCAGCACGGCCCCCCCGGAGGGGGGTTCCCACCGCCGCACCCCCATTACACCCTGCACCGGCCCGGCAAGAGAGGGGGGGCTCCGCCCGGCGCCCCCCGGCAGCCGCTGTCCCCCCTGCCCCTCTACAGCCCCGCGCCCGCCCACCACGGGCTGTCCCACGCGTACCCCCCCGGGCCGCCCCCGCACCACCACCCGCCGCCGCCCCCAGCCCCGGCCAAGCACTTCGTGTTCGGGGGGCCCGGCGGGGTTGGGGGTCCGGCTGGGGGACCCCTACGAGGGGGCGGCGGGGGGGCGGCGCCTCCTCCTCCTCCTCCTCATCACCATCATCATCATCATCATCATCACCACGCGCCCCCCCACTCGCCCATCCCCCCTCACCCTTCTTACCCCCCCCTGCCGCCCCCTTCGCCCCACACCCCACTGAGCCCCCATTCCCCCGCCGGCCCCACCTCGCCCCTGGCCCAGGCCGGCCAGGGCCCCCCCAAACCCAAGGGGGGGAACCGCATCAGCACGGTGGTCTGAGCCCCCCGCCCTCCGTCCGCCGCCCCCCCGGCAGAGCCCGGACACAACTCGTGGCAGCGATGGACGGCGCCGGCCTGCTGGAGGCGGTGGTTATTTTTGTAACCCCCCCAATAATCCCACCTCTCAACACCCACCCCCCCCCAAAAAAAAAACAACCAACCACCCTGCACGTGGCTCGTGTTTGGCTGCTCGCCGCCCCCACCCCCGGGGCTGAGGAGGGGGTCTCCCGATATCCCCCCCCACCATCCCGGGGGTCCGGCGGCGATGCTGCCCCCCCGCCCCAATTCTCCCTCCCCCGCCCCGTTCCCAGCTCAGGCTGAATGTCACACGGCACTTTAACCTCTCCCTCCTCTTCCTCCTCCTCCCGGCCCCTCCCCCGGCCGCCTGGGGTCCCCCCGGGGGTTTTTGTTGTGGGGAGGGGTCCCAGGCGGCCGGGCCCCCACCCCGGGGAGCCCCCCAGGCACCCGCATGCGCCCGTGCCGGGCCCTGTATATAAGAGACTGTATATTTGATGCTTCATAAACGGACCGGCCGGCCCCGCCCACGAGAGCTGTTTTTTTGGGTCGGGGGGGGAGCATGTGCCTATAGGGGCTATAGGGGCTATAGGGGATGGGTGGTGGGGAGAAGGGCAGGGGGCTTTAAGGGGACTGGGAGCCCTCGGGTGTAGGGGCTGTAATAGGGACCATGGCGCTGTGGAGGTTCTGGGGGGCTATAGGGGCCACAGGGGCTATAGGGGCCACAGGGGTTGTAGGTTCTGTGGGGGTTAGAGGGCTCCTGGGGGCTATAGAGGCCCTGGGGGCTATAGGGGGCCTGGAAGAAGCTATAGAGGCTCCGGGGGCTATAGGGGCCACAGGGGTTGTAGGTTCTGTGGGGGTTAGAGGGCTCCTGGGGGCTATCGAGTCTATGGGGGTTAGAGGGCTCCTGGGGGCTATAGAGGCGATGAGGCCTATAGGGGTCCTGGAAGAAGCTATAGAGGCCCCGGGGACTATAGGGGCTATGGGGGTCATAGGGGTCTTGGAAGCTATAGAGGCTCTGGGGGCTATAGGGGCTATAAGAGGCTATGGGAGCAATAGGGACCATGGGGGATATAGGGATTCTGGGGGCTATAGGGTCTATGGGGGTTATAGGAGCCACGGGGGCTATAAAGGTCCTGGGGATCCTTAGGGGCTCCAGGGCTATAGGTGACACAGGGGTCCCATGTGTTTAGTGGGGGTCCAGGGTTGTCCATAGTGGTGGGGGCCTATAGGCTCCAAAGGATTCTATGGGGGTCTGTACATCCTACAGGGGTCCTGGGGTCCTATAAGGCCCATAGGATTCCAGGGGGTCCATAGGGATCTATGGGATCCCTAAGGGTCCCTGGGGGTCCATAGGGATCTATGGGATCCATAAGGGTCCCTGGGGGTCCATAGGTGTCTATAGGGTCCATGGGGCGCTATGGGATCCATGGGGGTCCCGGGGGTCTCGAGGAGGGATGGGCGTGGCATAAAGGGGGCGTGGCTCAAGAATCCACGCCCCCTGCATGATCCCGCCCCCCGCGGCCGCCGGGCGCGCATGCGCAGTGCGTCCCTTTAAACGTGCACAACAAGTCCCGGCCGCTCCGCTGACCCAGCCGCGGAGGCGAGCGGTGCCACGGATCCCTCCGCCGCGGAGGGGGCGGAGCCTGAGGACTACTTCTCCTTCCCTCATCCCGCCACACCGCCTCCCGCCACCCGGGCCGTGGCGGAGGGGTTTCCGGTGCTGTTCCCCTCTCTCTGTGTTCCCGCTCTCGCCGGCGGTCGCGGCGCTGTGGCGGCGCTCGGTGTCCGTCCCGGTCCCGCGGCGGAAGGACACGCGATCTCATCGCACCTCCCGGGACGGCGTGCGAAGCCGCGCCTGCGCAGTGCGCGCGTGCGCGCGGGCGGGGGGCGGGCGGCAGGAGGAGGAGGATCCAAGATGGCGGCGGCGGCCCGGCCGGGGGGACCGGACAGGCCTCGGCTGTGAGGCGGGCGGAGCGCGGGGCGGCGGGGCAGGACGGGCCGGAAGGGCGGCGCAGGGGCCGCGGAGGGGCCGGCGGGTCGGCGGAGCTCGCGAGTGCTGTGTTGACCCCCCTTATCCCCGCGGCTCGGGGGAAGGGGGGGGCGGCCCGCGGCCTGTGAGGGGGCGGCGCGGGGGCGGCGGGGCCTTCATGGCCCCCTGAGGGGGTCCCCGCGGGCAGCCCGGGAACCCCCCGCTCCCCTCGCTACGCGGGATGGAGGAGGGGGAGCAGCAGCGCGCAGCGGGCGGCTGGGCCGAGTGGGGGCCCGGCCCGGGGGGATCCCCACCGTGGGTCCCCCCACCGCCGCCCGACGGGGACGAGGAGCCCAAACGCGGCCGCGGCGCGGAGTGGGGCGGAACGGAGCCTCCCGGGGACACGGGGCCGCCCCGACCGGCGGCGGCTCCTAAAGCGGCGGGCGACGAGAAGGCCGCGAGCGCCCCGCGCCCCGCCAGGGCCGGGGCCGAACCGCGGGGAAAGGGCGCTGGGGGAGCCGGCAAAGGGCCCGGGGGGCGGCCCCCGGCCGAGGAGCGGAGTCCCCGCAAAGGCCCGGAGGAACGCGGGGCCCGCGGCGGGGAGCGGCCCGGCGCCGAGGACAAGGCCCGGCGGCCCCTCGGGGGTCCCCGCGGCGGGGCCGGCCCGGAGCAGCGCGGGGAATGGGGGGCTTCGTGGCTTCCCAGCGAACCGGAGCCCCCCGAGGACTTTCTGCCTCCTCCGGAATGTCCCGTGTTCGAGCCCAGCTGGGCCGAGTTCAGCGACCCTCTGGGTTACATCGCCAAGATCCGCCCGATCGCCGAGAAAAGCGGCATCTGCAAGATCCGACCCCCGGCCGTGAGTACGGGGAGAGGTTTTGGGGGGCTCGGGGACCCCCCTCGCCGTGGGGGGAACAACCCCCGGCCCGAGCGGGGCTGAGGGGTCCTGCCCCACCGCGCTCAGCGTCCTGCGCCTCTGGGCTTGGGGTAGGGACACGATTGTCCCCTTGGTGGGGTCATTTATTAATTCCAGGGGTGCTAATTGCCTCCCCTGCATCGCTTTGGGAGTATTTTGGTGTTTAGGGGGTACTTTTCTCCCCGAGCGAACGAGATTTTTCTCTTTTTGGGGGATAATTGTTTTTTTTGGTGTTTTATTTTGAGGGGTGATTATCCCAATGAGGTGAGACATTCCCAGTTTGGGAGGAGAGGGGGGAAGAAATTAATTCTCCTCTCGGAGTAATTTTGCAATTAGGGGGTTAATTAACCCCAGCAATGCTCATGGTGCATCCTCGGGGGGGGGGAGGGGCAATTATAGACTATGGGGGGGTAAATACCCACGGGAGGGGGAGGGGTAAAAGCCCCCTCCCCCCGTTAGGGATCACCCCGGGGTGGGGGAGGGGGGATGTGAGTCTCCCCCGATGTGGGGTGACACTGGGGGGGGGGTGGGGTGAATTTTGGGGCGGGGGGGCGGGTCCTTCACAGCCCCAAACCTCACGGTGGGGGAGGGGACCCAAAAGACCGCCCCCCCCTCCCTAAAGACCCCCCCCACATTCTCACGGTGGGGGGAGGGGCTGGGCTAAACCCCGGGGGTGTCCCCGCGGTGGGGGGAGGGGATCTCGGTGCCTCCCCCTCGGTGGGTTTTGGGGGGGTCCCGCCGCCCCCCCGCGGCGGCCTCACAACAACAACAGTGACACGGCCAATATGGCGCCAGCGCCCAGCCTTTGTCTGCGGGCTCGGGGGGGGTCCGGCCGCTCCGGGGGGGCTTCAGCTGCCCCAGAGACCCCCGGGATGGGCGCAGAACCGGGGGGGGCACCTCTGCTAGCGGCTGGACCCCCCCGGCGCCACCGAGCGCCCTGCGCCCCCCTTTTCTCCTTCCCCGGTTTGTCTCCTGGGGTTGATTTGGGTTTTTTTTTGGGGGGGGTCGCGCTCTGTCCCCGCGTTTGCGGGGGTCTCTTTGTCCCCGTGGTTGGGTTTGGGGGGTTTTAGGGGGGTTTGGGTTGGGGGGGGACAGGCTGAGCCGGTGTCCCCGGCTGGGCGAGGGAAGGGTTTCCGGGAGGGCCGAGCCGAGCCGAGCCGAGCCGAGCCGAGCTGGCGTCAGCGGCCCCGCGGGGCAGCGCCCGTGTCCCCAAATTCGGGCTGGGTGTCCCCAAATTCGGGCCGGGTGTCCTGGGTGTCCCCAGATTCGGGCTGGGTGTCCTGGGTGTCCTGGGTGTCCCCAAATTCGGGCTGGGTGGTCTGTGTGCCCCCAAAATTTGGGCGATGTGGTCTGTATGTCCCCAAAATTTGGGCTGTGTTTTCTGTATGCCCCCCAAATTTTGGTTGTGTAGTCTCTGTGTCCCCCATGTTTGGGTCGTGTGTGGTCTGTATGTCCCCAAAATTTGGGTTGTGTGTTCTGTGTGCCCCCAAAATTCGGGCTGTGTGTTCTCTGTGTGTCCCCCCCATGTTTGGGTCGTGTGTGTCCTGTGTGCCCCCAAATTCGGGCTGTGTGTTCTCTGTGTGTCCCCAAAATTTGGGTTGTGTGTTCTGTGTGCCCCCAAAATTTGGGTTGTGTGTTCTGTGTGTCCCCAGATTCGGGCTGTGTGCTCTCTATGTCCCGAAATTCGGGCTGTGTGTTCTCTGTGCCCCCAAAATTTGTTCTCTCTGCCCATCCAGGATGAGGGGGCCATGGCTGCTGCCCCCCTGATCCCCCAAAATTTGGGCCGTGTGTTCTGTGTGTCCACAAATTCGGGCTGGGTGTTCTGTGTGCCCCCCAAATTCGGGCTGTGTTTTCTGTGTGTCCCCAGATTCGGGCTGTGTGTTCTCTATGTCCCCAAATTCGGGCTGTGTGTTCTGTGTGTCCCCAAATTCGGGCTGTGTGTTCTCTATGTCCCCAAATTCGGGCTGTGTGTTCTGTGTGTCCCCAAATTCGGGCTGTGTGTTCTCTATGTCCCCAAATTCGGGCTGTGTGTTCTGTGTGTCCCCAAATTCGGGCTGTGTGTCCCCAAATTCGGGCTGTGTGTTCTGTGTGCCCCCAAATTCGGGCTGTGTGTTCTGTATGTCCCCAAAATTTGGGTTGTGCCCCCAAATTCGGGTTGTATGTTCTCTGTGTCCCCAAATTCGGGCTGTGTGGTCTCTGTGCCCCCCGAATTTGGGCTGTGTGTCCCCAAATTCGGGCTGTGTGGTCTCTGTGCCCCCCAAATTTGGGCTGTGTGTCCCCAAATTCAGGCTGTGTGGTCTCTGTGCCCCCCAAATTCGGGCTGTGTGTCCTCTGTGCCCCCCAAGTCCCTGACCCCCCTCTGCCCCACCCAGGACTGGCAGCCCCCCTTTGCTGTCGAGGTCGACAACTTCAGGTTCACCCCCCGCATCCAGCGGCTCAACGAGCTCGAGGTGAGTGAGGGGGGATTTGGGGGGTTTTGGGGGGATTTTGGGGTCGATTTTGGGGGGTACACGGGTCTCACCCCCATCTTCCCTCCCTTTCCAAGGCGCAGACCAGGGTGAAGCTCAACTACCTGGACCAGATCGCCAAATTTTGGGAGATCCAGGGCTCCTCCCTCAAGATTCCCAACGTGGAGCGCCGCATCCTCGACCTCTACAGCCTCAGCAAGGTAAAAAAAAGGGGGGTGGGGGGCAAAATGGGGGACCCCCGCCCCTGCCTGGGTGGGGGGTCCCAGCTGCCTGGGAGGTTGAGGAAGGTGCTCCCCTGGGTGGGCATTGTCTCCTGAGTGGGTGTTGTCCTGTTTTGGGGGGTTAATTCCCCCCCAAATTAGGAGTGGTTTTGTATCTGGGGGGTGATTTTTGCTCTGGGGGTGTAGTTTTTATTGACCCCACAGAGGTCACGTTCTCATTAAGGGAGGTTAATTGCCCTCCTTGGGGGTTAATTGCCCTCCTTGGTGGTATTTTGCCACTTTGAAGTTTGTCATTTTTGGGCAGTGGTTTGCTGTTTTGGAAGATATTTCCCTATTTAAGGGGCTGATTATTTTTGCATGAGGAAGTAATTTATTTTTTTTTAGGGGGGTAATTGTTTTTTTTTTGGGTAGCATTTTCTAATGAGAGAATGACTTACTTCTGTTGGGAGGCAAATAATAATTTTATTTAGAGAGGGGTAGTTGTTTTTTTCTTGGGGTGGCATTTTCTAATCAGGGTGTTTATTATTTCTGTGGGGAGAGGAATATTCCAATTTAGGGGAGTTAACTGCCCCCATGCAGGGAGGGGTAAATCCTCATTTAGGGCGTCGTGTCCCCAATTTTTGGGGAGTGTGCCCAACTCTGGGGTCCTTAGTGTCCCCTCACAGTGCTGATGGAGGAGATGGGGTACAAATACCAGCTGTGGGTGACTCTGGGTGTCCCTGGGGTGTCCCTGAGCACCCAGTGTCCCCTCAGAGCTGGTGATGGAGGAGATGGGGTACAAATATCAGCTGTGGGTGTCCCTGGGGTGTCCCTGGGCACCCGGTGTCCCCTCAGAGCTGGTGATGGAGGAGATGGGGTACAAATACCAGCTGTGGGTGTCCCTGGGGTGGCCCTGAGCGCCCAGTGTCCCCTCACAGCTGGTGATGGTGGCCATGAGGGCATCTGGAAGGACCATGGGTGGCTGTGGGTGGCCCTTGGTGACTCTGGATGTCCCTGGGGTGTCCCTGGGCACTCAGTGTCCCCTCACAGTTGGTGATGGAGGAAATGGGGTACAAATACCAGCTGTGGGTGTCCCTGGGGTGTCCCTGGGCACCCAGTGTCCCCTCCCAGCTGATGATGGTGGCTCTGAGGCCATCTGGAAGGACCTCATATGTCCCTGGGTGTCCCTGGGGTGTTCCTGAGCCCTCAGTGTCCCCTCACAGTGCTGAAGGAGGAGGAAGGGTATAAATATCAGCTGTGGGTGTCCCTGGGGTGTCCCTGAGTGCCCAGTGTCCCCTCACAGCTGGTGATGGTGGCTCTGAGGCCGTGTGCAAGGACTGGCCGTGGGTGGCCCTTGGTGACTCTGAGTGTCCCTGAGCCCTCAGTGTCCCCCCACAGGTGGTGATGGAGGAGGGGGGCTACGAGGCCATCTGCAAGGACCGCCGGTGGGCGCGGGTGGCTGTGGGTGACACAGGGTGACTCTGAGAGTCCCTGGGGTGACTCTGGGTGTCCCTGGGGTGTCCCTAAGCCCTCTGTGTCCCCTCACAGGTGGCCGCTGGTTTGCGCAAATGGCTGTGGGTGACACAGGGTGACTCTGAGAGTCCCTGGGGTGACTCTGGGTGTCCCTGGGGTGTCCCTGAGCCCTCTGTGTCCCCTCACAGGTGGCTGCTGGTTTGCGTGGGTGGCTGTGGGTGACACTGGGTGACTCTGGGTGTCCCTGGGGTGTCCCTGAGCCCTCTCTGTCCCCCCCCAGGTGGTGATGGAGGAGGGGGGCTACGAGGCCATCTGCAAGGACCGCCGGTGGGCGCGGGTGGCGCAGCGCCTGGCGTACCCGTCGGGGAAGAACATCGGCTCCCTGCTGCGGGCGCACTACGAGCGCATCATCTACCCCTACGAGATGTACCAGTCCGGGGCCAACCTGGTGGTCAGTTTGGGGGGCTTTCCGGGGGGCTTTCCGGGGTTTTGGGGGGCCCCCCAGGCTGAGGGTGTGCGCTCCCTCCAGCAGTGCCACGCCAGGCCCTTTGAGAGCGAGGAGAAGGACCGGGAGTACAAACCCCACAGCATCCCGCTGCGGCAGTCCGTGCAGCCCTCCAAGATCAACAGCTACGGCCGGCGGGCCAAGCGCCTGCAGCAGGAGGTGGGAGCCCCTCAGCTGGGCCCTGCTGGGCCTAAACTGCCCCTGGTGGCCCTAAACTGGCCCCTGGTGGCCCTAAACTGTCCCTAGGACCACCAAAACTGTCCTTGACATCCTGAAACTGTCCTCTGGTGGGCCTAAACTGGCCCCTGGTACCCCCAGACTGGCCCTTGGTACCCCTAAGCTGTCCCCTGGCCCCCCTAAACTGGCCCCTGGTGGCCCTAAACTGTCCTCTGGTGGCCCTAAGCTGGCCCCTGGTGGCCCTGAATTGGCCCCTGGTACCACTAAAACTGTCCCCAGCATCCTGAAACTGCCCCCTGACACCCCTAAACTGTCCCCTGGTGGCCCTAAGCTGTCCCCTGGTGGCCCTAAAGTGGCCGCTGGTGGCCCTAAGCTGTCCTCTGGCCCCCCTAAACTGGCCCCTGGTGGCCCTAAACTGCCTCCTGGTGCCCCTAAACTGGCCCCTGGTGGCCCTAAGCTGTCCTCTGGCCCCCCTAAACTGGCCCCTGGTGCCCCTAAACTGTCCCTTGGTGCCCCCCAAACTGCCCCCTGGTGGCCCTAAGCTGGCCCCTGGTGGCCTTAAGCTGGCCCCTGGCACCCCAAAATTGCCACCTGGTACCCCCCAAACTGTCTCCTGGCACCCCAAACCCCACCCTGGCACCCCAAACCCCACCCTGGCACCCCAAACCCTCCCTTGGCACCCCAAACCCCACTCTGGCACCCCAAACCCCCCAAGGCACCCCCAAACCCCTCCCCTGGCACCCCAAAACCCTCCCCTGGCACCCCAAACCCTCCTTTGGCACCCCCAAATCCCCGGGGGATCCCCAAACCCTCCCCTGGCACCCCAAACCCCCCGGGGGATCCCCAAACTCTCCCCTGGCACCCCCAGACCCCACCCTGGCACCCCCAAACCCCCCGGGGGATCCCCAGATCTGTCCCCTGGCACCCCCAAACCCCACCCTGGCACCCCAGACCCCCCATGTGCCCCCCTGAGGTCGCTGTCCCACAGCCCGAGCCCACGGAGGAGGACATTGAGAAGAACCCTGAGCTGAAGAAGCTGCAGATTTACGGGGCAGGGCCCAAAATGTTGGGCTTGGGGCTGGTGGCCAAGGACAAGACCCTGAGGAAAAAAGGTATTGGGGGGCTCCTCCTCGTGTGGCTGGGACCCCCTACGTCTTTCTGGGAAATTCTGTGTATTTTTAGCAATTTTTTATTTTTTTGGTATATTTTCTGTATTTTTATAATTCTTTCGAGAGCTTTTTTTTGCCCCCACAGTTTGTTTGGTACAAAAAATCCGAATTCTTTTGGGTTCTTTAGGATGGTTTTTCTCCTTCTGCTCTTTGTTTTGTGTGTCCCTCAGAGTTTTTGGGTCGCCCTCGTTGTTTTGGGGTGAATCCCCACACTCACAGGTTTTGTGGGATGTTTTCTCCTCAGTCCTTCAGGAGCTTTTTCTCCTCAGTTATTTATGGACACACTTTTCCCTTGTGGGACAGACACTCCTCTCCCAGTTCTTTGGGGACCCTTTTTTCTCCAGTTTTTTGGGGACCCATTTTCCCCTCATTTTTTGGGGGGACCCTTTTTCCTCCGGTTCTTTAGAGACCCTTTTTCTTCCCCATATTTTTAGGGACCCTTTTCCCCCCCAGATTTTTAGGGACTCTTTTCCCCCCAGTTTTTTGGGGACCCTTTTTTCTCCAGTTCTTTGGGGACCCTTTTCCCCCTCACACTTGTTTAGGGACTCTTTTCTCCCCCATTTTTTTTGGGACCCTTTTTCCTCCAATTTTTTTCGGGACCCTTTTCCCCCCCAGATTTTTAGGGACTCTTTTCCCTCCAGTTCTTTAGAAACTCTTTTTCCCACCATTTTTTGGGGGACCCTTTTTCTTCCCCATTTTTTTGGGGTCCTTTTTTCTCCAGTTCTTCAAGGACCCTTCCCCCCCACCTCCCCCCCCAGTTCTTTAGGGACCCTTTTTCCCCCTCAGCTTTTTGGGGACCTTTTTTCTTCCCCATTTTTTTGGGGACCCTTTTTCCCCCCAGTGTTTTGGGGACTCTTTTCCCCCCAGTTCTTTGGGGACCCTTTTTCTTCCCTGTATTTTTGGGGACCCTTTTTCCTCTCCAGTTCTTTAAGGGACTCTTTTATCCCCAGTTCTTTGGGGACCATTTTTCCTCCAATTTTTTGCAGGACCCTTTTCCCCCCCAGATTTTTAGGCACCCTTTTTCCCCCCAGTTCTTTGGGGACCCTTTTTCTCCCCCATTTTTTTGGGGACCCTTTTTCCCCCCAGTTTTTTGGGGACCCTTTTTCCCCCGAGTTCTTTAGGGACCCTTCTTCCCCCTCAGCTTTTTGGGGACCCTTTTTCCCCCACAAGATTTTTAGGGAGCCTTTTTCTTTGGGGCCTCTCCCCCATTCTTTTGACCCTCTCCCATTTTTCAGGAGCCTTTTCCCTGTTGTTCAATAACCCCCCAATGGTTCACAACTCCCCAATTTATTCTGTAATCCTTCAATAGTTCAGAACTCTTCTAATTGTTCTGTGAACCCTGAATGGTTCAATAACCCCCCAGGGGTTCAATAACTCCATAACTGCTCAATAACCCCCAATAGTTCAGTAACTCCACAATTGCTCAATGGTGACCCCCCAATGGTGAAATAACCCCCAAATAATTCTGTAGCCCCCCAATGGTTCAGCACCCCGAATTGTTCTGTAGCCCCCCAGTTGTTCAATAACCCCCAATAATTCAATAACACCCAATGGTTCAGCAGCTCAAATTATTCTGTAGCCCCCCAATAGTTCAATAACTCCCTCATGGCTCAGTGCCCCCCAATTCTTCAGTAATCCCCCAATAGTTCAATAACCCTCCAATAATTCAATAACCCCCAATAATTCAATAACACCCAATGGTTCAGCACCCCCCAGTTGTTCTGTAACCCCCCAAATTGTTCTGTAACCCCTCAATTGTTCAGTAATAACTGCCAATAATTCAATACCCCCCAATAATTCAATAACCCCCGATAGTTCAATACCCCGCAACAGTTCAATACCCCCCAATAGTTCAATAACCCCTGATAGTTCAATAACCCCCCAATAGTTCAATAACCCCCCAATAGTTCAATAACCCCCCAATGGTTCAGCACCCCCCAGTTGTTCTGTAACCCCCCAATTGTTGAATAACCCCCCAATAGTTCAATAACCCTCCAATAGTTCAATAACCCCCGATAGTTCGATAACCCCCCAGTGGTTCCACACCCCCCCGATGACTCAGCACCCCCCAATCCCCCTCCCCACAGACAAGGAGGGCCCCGAGTGTCCCCCCACGGTGGTGGTGAAGGAGGAGCCTTCGGGGGAGCCCCGGGGGTCCCCGGTGTCTCCAGGGGCTCGGGAGGGGCGCGAGGAGCTGCGCCACAGCCCCGAGCCCTGCACCAAGATGACCATGAGACTGCGCCGCAGCCACAGCAACAGCCAGTTCGTGAGTAGGGGTCTCCTTGGGGGCGGGACCCCCGCCCTAAACCCACCCTAAAACCCTCCCCTAAACCCACCCTAAACCCACCCTAAACCCACCCTAAACCCACACTAATACCCTCCCTAAATCCACCCTAAAACCCTCCCCAAAACCCTCCCTAAACACACCCTAAATCCAGCCTAAACCCACCCTAAATCCACCGTAAAACCCTCCCTAAAACCCACCCTAAACCCACTCTAAAACCCTCCCTAACCCCCCCCTAAAGCCTCCCCTAAAGCCCCCCTAAAACCGCCGTAAAACCCTCCCCAAAACCCACCCTAAAACCCTCCCTAAAGCCTCCCCTAAAGCCCCCCTAAAACCCTCCCCAAAACCCACCCTAAATCCACCCTAAAACCCACCCTAAAATCCTCCCTAAAACCCACCCTAAACCCACCCTAAATCCACCCTAAACCCACCCTAAAACCCCGTAAACTCACCCTAAAACCCCCCAAAACCCCTCCGTGCACTCCCTGCCCACAGGTGGATTCCTGCATCTGCCAGATCTGCTCTCGGGACCCTCACTCACCCCAAACTCCTCCTAAACTCATCCTAAACCCACCTTAAACCCACCTTAAAACCCTCCCTAAACCCCTCCCTAAGCTCCCTGCCCGCAGGTGGATTCCTACATCTGCTGGATCTGCTCACAGGGCTTTGGGGGCAGGACCCTGACCCTAAACCCACCCTAAAACCTACCCTAAATCCACCCTAAACCCCCCCAAAACCCTCCCTAAAACCCTCCCTGCACTCCCTGCCCGCAGGTTGATTCCTACATCTGCCGGATCTGCTCTCAGGACCCCCACTCACCCCAAGCTCCCCCTAAACCCACCCTAAAACCCCCTAAACCCCTCCCTGCACTCCCTGCCCGCAGGCAGATTCCTACATCTGCCAGATCTGCTCTCACGACCCTCACTCACCCCAAATCCCCCCTAAACCCACCCTAAAACCCCCTAAACCCCCCCTAACCCCCCCCCCAAACCCTCCCTGCACTCCCTGCCCGCAGGTGGACTCCTACATCTGCTGGATCTGCTCTCGGAACCCTCACTCACCCCAAATCCCCGCTAAATCCCCCCTAAAACCCCCCAAACCCCCCATAAAACCCATCCTAAACCCCCCGCTAAAGCCCCCCTAAAATCCACCCTAAAACCCCCCTAAACCCCTCCCTAAGCTTCCTGCCCGCAGTTGGATTCCTGCATCTGCCAGATCTGCTCTGGGGACCCCCACTCACCCCAAACTCCCCCCAAATCCCCCCCAAACCCCCCCAACCCCTCCCTGCACTCCGTGCCCGCAGGTGGACTCCTACATCTGCCAGATCTGCTTGTGGGGCTTTGGGGGCAGGACCCTCACCCACCCCAAACCCACCCTAAATCCACCCTAAAACCCCGTAAACCCACCCTAAAACCCCCTAACCCTTTCCCTGCACTCCGTGCCCGCAGGTGGATTCCTACATCTGCCAGATCTGCTCATGGGGCCTTGGGAGTGGGACCCTCACTCTAAACCCCCCTAAATCCACCCTAAAACCCATCCTAAACCCTCCCTAAACCCCCCTTGAAGTCCCTGCCCACAGGTGGATTCCTTCATCTGCCGGATCTGCTCTTGGGACGCTCAGTCACCCCAAACTCCCCCTAAACCCACCCTAAAACCCCCCTAAAACCCCTAAACCCCCCCTAAACCCACCCTAAAACCCCCTAAACCCTCCCTAACCCCCCCCCTGCACTCCCTGCCTGCAGGTGGACTCCTACATCTGCCGGATCTGCTCTCGGGGCTTTGGGGGCGGGACCCTCACCCTAAACCCACCCTAAACCCACCCTAACCCCTCCAAAACCCCCCCCCTGCACTCCCTGAATCCACAGGTGGACTCCTACATCTGCCGGATCTGCTCTCGGGGCTTTGGGGGCGGGACCCTCACCCTAAACCCACCCTAAACCCACCCTAAACCCCCCTAACCCCCCCTAACCCCCCCCTGCACTCCCTGAATCCACAGGTGGACTCCTACATCTGCCGGATCTGCTCGCGGGGTGACGAGGACGACAAGCTGCTGCTGTGTGACGGCTGCGATGACAATTACCACATCTTCTGCCTGCTGCCCCCCCTGCCCGAGATCCCCAAGGGCATCTGGCGCTGCCCCAAATGCGTCATGGCGGTGAGGGGACCCCCGAGGGTGTGCGGTGTCCTGGGGGTGGGCTTGGGATCCCCCCTTTTGGGTGGGGGGTCTGGGAGTGTTTGGTCTGGGGGATGGGGGGTTCCTAAATCACATCCAGGTCTGTCTGTGGGGCTGAGACCCCCTGATCTGTGGGGCTGGAGACCCCCTGATCTGTGGGGATGGGACCCTGATCTATGGGGCTGGGACCCCCTGATCTGTGGGGCTGGGACCCCCTGATCTGTGGGGCTGGGGACCCCCTGATCTGTGGGGCTGGGGACCCCCTGATCTGTGGGGCTGAGACCCCCTGATCTGTGGGGCTGGGGCCCCCCTTTTCTGTGGGGCTCAGAGCCTCTGATCTGTGGGGCTGGGACCCTCTGATCTGTGGGGCTGGGGACCCCCAGCTGTGCACCCCAACCCTCCCTGCCCTCCCTGTCTCTGGGGACCCCCAACTTGGTGTCCTCTGTGTCCCTGGGGCCTTGTTCTGTGTCCCCAAGTCCCTCTGACCTCCCCCCAGTTGTCCCTGAGTCCCCCTGACCCCTCCCAGTGTCCCCTGATGTCCCCAGTGTCCCCTGGTGTGCCTTGACTCGTCCCAGTGTCCCCTGGTGTCCCCTGACCCCTGATGTCCCCTGGTGTCCCCTGACCCCTCCCAGTGTCCCCCGGTGTCCCCTGACCCCTCCCAGTGTCCCCAGTGTCCCCTGGTGTCCCCTGACCTCTCCCAGTGTCCCCAGTGTCCCCTGGTGTCCCCTGACCCCTGATGTCCCCTGGTGTCCCCTGACCCCTCCCGGTGTCCCCCGGTGTCCCCTGACCCCTCCCAGTGTCCCCAGTGTCCCCTGGTGTCCCCTGACCTCTCCCAGTGTCCCCAGTGTCCCCTGGTGTCCCCTGACCCCTGATGTCCCCCAGGAGTGCAAGCGGCCCCCGGAGGCGTTTGGTTTCGAGCAGGCCACACGGGAGTACACGCTGCAGAGCTTCGGGGAGATGGCCGACGCCTTCAAAGCCGACTACTTCAACATGCCCGTCCATGTGAGCCCCAAAAACTGCTCTGGAGACCCCCAAAAACCCCCTGGGCCCCCAAAACTCCTCTGGAGCCCCCAAAACCCCCTCTGAGCCCCCTGGGCCCCCTGAACCCCAGTGAGATGGGTGATGCCCTTGAAGGCCAACTACTTCAATGTGTCTGTCCATGTGAGCCCCCCCAAAACTCCTCTGGACCCCCAAAATCCCCTGGAGCCCCCCAGAACTCCTCTGGACCCCCCCAAAATCCCCTGGACCCCCTCCAGAATCCTTCCTGAACCCCCCAAATTCTTCTGGAGCCCCCCAGAATCCCCCAGGCCTCCCTCCCTTCAATGAAATGGTTAATGCCTTCAAGGCTGACTGCTTCAATGTGCCTGTCCACATGAGCCCCCCAAAACCTTCAGGAGACCCCAAAACTCTCCTTTGGTTCCCCCCGAGCTCCCAGATCCTCCTTCTTTTGGCAAGGTGGGTGACACCTTCAAGGCTGAACCCCCAAAGGACTTCACATGAGTCCCCAAATCCCTCCTAAATCCCCCAAATCCCTCCCCTGAAGCCCCCTGTCCCCCGTGGTGCCCATGGGGCTGGTGGAGGAGCTCTGGGGCCTGGTGAACAGCCTCCAAATCCCACCCAAAACCCCCTCAAAAAGCCCCCAAAAACCCCCCAAACCCCCTCAAATTCCCCCAAACTCCCCCAAAATACCCCCAATCCCCGTTCGGTGCCCGCAGATGGTGCCCTTGGGGCTGGTAGAGGAGCTCTGGGGCCTGGTGAACAGGCTCCAAATCCCCCCAAACCCCCTCAAATCCCCCCCCAAAACCCCCCAAATCCCCCCAAACCCGTTCCCTGCCCGCAGATAGTGCCCACGGAGCTGGTGGAGGAGCTCTGGGGCCTGGTGAACAGCCTCCAAATCCCACCCAAACACCCCCAAACTCCCCCAAAAAAAAAACCCCAAACCCTGTTCCCTGCCCACAGAGATGGTGGAGGAGCTCTGGGGCCTAGTGAAAAACCTCCAAATCCCACCCAAAACCCCCTCAAATCCCCCCCAAACCCCCCCAAATCCCCCCAACCCCCGTTCCCTGCCCGCAGATGGTGCCCACGGAGCTGGTGGAGAAGGAGTTCTGGCGCCTGGTGAACAGCATCGAGGAGGACGTGACGGTGGAGTACGGCGCCGACATCCACTCCAAGGAGTTCGGCTCCGGCTTCCCCGTGCGCGACGGCAAACGGCGCCTGAGCCCCGAGGAGGAGGTGGGGACAGGGCATTGTCACCTCCCCGGGGGACACCGGGGTGTGGGGGGTGACACAAGGTCCCTGAGCCCCGAGGAGGAGGTGGGGACAGGGCATTGTCACCTCCCTGGGGGTGCATGGGGGTGACACAGTGTCCCCTGACCCCATTGGGGGGGTCAACCCTGTGATCCCTGTCCCATGAGGGGTGATGCCATGCCTCTGTCCCCTCTGGTGCCCCTGTCCCCGCTGTCCCCATGGGTGGTGACCCTGTCCTGTGGGTGACGCTGTCCCTGGGGTGACGCTGTCCCTATAGGAGTGACCCTGTCCTGGTGGTGACCAATCCCGTGTCCCCATGCGGGGTGACGCCGTTCCCCTGGGTGACACCAGGTGACCTGGGTGACACCAGGTGACCTGGGTGACACTGGGTGACCCTGTCCCCATGGGGGTGACCCTGTCCCCATGGGGGTGACCCTGTCCCCACGGGGGTGACCCTGTCCTGGTGGTGACCAATCCCCTGGGTCCCCATGTGGGGTGACACTGTTCCCCTGGGTGACATTTGGTGGCCCTGGGTGATACTGGTTCACCCTGTCCCCACTGTCCCCACGAGGGTGACCCTGTCCCTGCCATCCCCGCGGGGGTGACACTGTCCCTGCTGTCCCTGCTGTCCCCTCGGTGGTGACGTGTCCCCGCTGTCCCTGTGGGTGGTGACACTGTCCCTGCTGTCCCCTCGGTGGTGACGTGTCCCCGCTGTCCCTTCGGGTGTGACCCTGTCCCCGCTGTCCCCTCGGTGGTGACCTGTCCCCGCTGTCCCTATGGGTGGTGACCTGTCCCCGCTGTCTCCTTGGTGATGACCCTGTCCCGTCGGGTCTGACACTGTCCCTGCTGTCCCTATGGGTGGTGACACTGTCCCCGCTGTCCCCTTGGTGATGACCCTGTCCCCTGGGGTGTGACTGTCCCCGCTGTCCCCTCGGGTGTGACCCTGTCCCCGCTGTCCCCTCGGGTGTGACCCTGTCCCCATGGTGATGACTGTCCCTGCTGTCCCCGCTGTCCCTATGGGTGGTGATGCTGTCCCCGCTGTGGTGACGTGTCCCTGCTGTCCCCGCTGTCCCCTCGGGTGTGACGCTGTCCCCTCGGTGGTGACGTGTCCCCGCTGTCCCCTCGGGTGTGACCCTGTCCCCATGGTGATGACTGTCCCTGCTGTCCCCGCTGTCCCTATGGGTGGTGATGCTGTCCCCTCGGTGGTGACGTGTCCCCGCTGTCCCCTCGGGTGTGACCCTGTCCCCTCGGTGGTGACGTGTCCCCGCTGTCCCCTCGGGTGTGACCTGTCCCCTGGGGTGTGACTGTCCCCGCTGTCCCCTCGGGTGTGACACTGTCCCCTCGGTGGTGACGTGTCCCCACTGTCCCCTCGGGTGTGACCTGTCCCCTCGGTGGTGACGTGTCCCCGCTGTCGCTATGGGTGGTGACACTGTCCCCGCTGTCCCCTCGGGTGTGACACTGTCCCCACTGTCTCCTGGGGTGTGACTGTCCCCGCTGTCCCCTCGGGTGTGACACTGTCCCCGCTGTCCCTATGGATGGTGACCCTGTCCCCGCTGTCCCCTCGGTGGTGACCTGTCCCCGCTGTCTCCTTGGTGATGACCCTGTCCCCTCGGGTGTGACACTGTCCCCGCTGTCCCTATGGATGGTGACACTGTCCCCGCTGTCCCCTCGGTGGTGACGTGTCCCCTGGGGTGTGACTGTCCCCGCTGTCCCCAGGAGTACGCGGGCAGCGGCTGGAACCTGAACGTGATGCCGGTGCTGCAGCAGTCGGTGCTGTGCCACATCAACGCCGACATCTCGGGCATGAAGGTGCCCTGGCTCTACGTGGGCATGGTCTTCTCGGCCTTCTGCTGGCACATCGAGGACCACTGGAGCTACTCCATCAACTACCTCCACTGGTGGGCCGGGGGGCACCCTGGGGGGCGGGGGGCGACTTCGGGGTGCCTGGGGGGTGACTTCGGGGTGTTTGGGGGGCCATAGGGGTGACTTTGGGGTGCCCAAGGGGGTGACTTTGGGGTGTTTAGGGGACCAGGGGGGTGACTTCAGGGCATTTGGGTGCCCAGAGGGGTGACTTCGGGGTGTTTGGGGGTCTAGGGAGGCACCTTGGGGGGCCAGGGGGGTGTCTGGGGGCGTTTGGGTGCCCAGGGGGGTGACTTTGGGGTGTCTGGGGGACCAGGGGGACAACCTTGGGGCATTTAGGTGCCCAGAGGGGTGAATTTGGGGTTTTTAGGAGGCCAGGGAGGCATTTTTGGGGTGTTTGAGGGACATCTGGTGGCCCAGAAGGGTGACCTTGGGGTGCCCAGAGGGGTGACTGGGGGCCAGCAGGAAGTTTTGGGGTGTCCTGACCTCCCCACACCCCCGGGGGGGAGCCCGAGACATGGTACGGGGTGGGATCAGGAGGTTTTTGGGGTGTAACAGGGTGGAATTAGGAGGTTTTTGGGGTTCCCTGACCCCCATTTCCCCCAGGGGCCACCCCAAGATGTGGCACGGGGTGGGATAAGGAAATTTTTGGGTTGATACAGGATGGAATAAGGAGGTTTCTGGGATGGAATGAGGAGGTTTTTGGGATGGAATGTGGAGGTTTTTGGGTGCAATAAGGAGGTTTTTGGGGTGCCAGGGGCGAGCCCAAGACGTGGTACAGGGTGGTATGAGGTTTCTTGGATGGAATAAGGAGGTTTTTGGGGTTCCCTGACCCCCATTTTCCCCAGGGGCGAGCCCAAGACATGGTACAGGATAGGATGAGGAGGTTTTGGGGTGTAACAGGATGGAATGAGGAGGTTTTTGGGGTCCCAGGGGCGAGCCCAAGACGTGGTATGGGGTGGGATGAGGTTTTTCGGATAGAATGAGGAGGTTTTTGGGGATGGAATGAGGAGGTTTTTGGGTGCAATAAGGAGGTTTTTGGGGTCCCCCATCCCCAGGGGCGAGCCCAAGACCTGGTACAGGGTGGGATGAGGTTTTTGGGTGCAATAAGGAGGTTTTTGGGGTGCCAGGGGCGAGCCCAAGACCTGGTACGGGGTGGGATGAGGTTTTTGGGATGGGATGAGGAGGCTTTGGGGTGGAATAAGGAGATTTTTGGGGTTCCCTGACCCCCATTTTCCCCAGGGGCGAGCCCAAGACGTGGTACGGGGTGGGATGAGGAGGTTTTGGGGTGTAACAGAATAGAATAAGGAGTTTTTTGGGGTCCCAGGGGCGAGCCCAAGACGTGGTACGGGGTCCCGTCGTTCGCGGCCGAGCACCTGGAGGAGGTGATGAAGAAGCTGACTCCGGAGCTGTTCGAGAGCCAGCCCGACCTCCTGCACCAGCTGGTCACCCTCATGAACCCCAACACCCTCATGGCCCACGGCGTCCCCGTGAGTTGGGGGTGTCCCTCGGCCCCTCCCTGAGCCCTGCCACAGCCCAGGTGTGAGCCCAGGTGTGTCCTTTCAGGTGGTGAGGACCAACCAATGCGCCGGCGAGTTCGTCATCACCTTCCCCCGCGCCTACCACAGCGGCTTCAACCAGGGCTACAACTTCGCTGAGGCTGTCAACTTCTGCACGGCCGACTGGGTGAGCTCTGGGGGGCTCCAGAACACCCCGGGGGTCCAAAAGACCCCTGGGAGGGGCATAAAAATACCTGGGGGAATGAACAGAACAATTCCGGGGGGGATGCGGAAAAAAGAATTTGCCGGAGGATGGTGAAATCTGGAGGTGGAGGGTGTAAAGGAGAAGCCCAAAATTCTGGGGGACATAAAAGGTGTCTGCAGGAATATAAAATATATCTGAGGGGGCATAAAAATACCTGGGAGAATAAACAGAACAATTCCTGGGGGATGCAAAGAAAAAGAGAAGTTCATGGAGAACAGCAAAATGTGAGGGTGGAGGGTGTAAAGGAGAAGCCCAAAATTCTGGGGGACATAAAAGGTGCCTGCAGGGATATAAAATATATTTGAGGGGTATAAAAATACCTGGGGGAATAAACAGAAAAATTCCTGGGGGGATGCAAAGAAAAAGGCGAAATCTGCTGATGGAGAGTGTAGAGGAACAGTAGGTGGAGATCCCAAAATTCCTGGGGGATAAAATGTACCTGGAGGGGTGTGAAAATACCTGAGGGCCTGGGGAATAAACAGAACAATTCCTGAGGGGATGCGAAAAAAAAAGAATTTGCCAGAGGACGGTGAAATCTGGAGGTGGAAGGTGTAAAGGAGAAGCCCAAAATTCTGGGGGACATAAAAGGTGCCTGCAGGGATATAAAATATATCTGAGGGGGTATAAAAATACCTGGGAGAATAAGCAGAAAAATTCCTGGAGGATTTAAAAAAAAGGAGAAGTTCACAGAGAACAGTGAAAGGTGAGGGTGGAGGGTGTAAAGGAGAAGCCCAAAATTCTGGGGGACATAAAAGGTGTCTGCAGGGATATAAAATATATCTGAGGGGTATAAAAATACCTGGGGAATAAACAGAAAAATTCCTGGAGGGATGCAAATGAAAAAAAAGAATTTGCTAGAGGATGGTGAAATCTGGAGGTGGAAGGTGTAAAGGAGAAGCCCAAAATTCAGGGGGACATAAAAGGTGCCTGCAGGGATATAAAATATATCTGAGGGGGTATAAAAATACCTGAGCACGAAATGTCTGGGGGAATAAACAAAAAAATTCGTGTGGAAATGAGGAAAAAAGAAGAAATTCTCAGGGGGAGCAATAAAACCTGCCAGTGGAGATCCTGGAAGGATAAAACCCCACAGAAAATCCAGGCCGTGTTTGAGGGGTCCCCAGACCTCTGGACAGAGCTGGGCACCCCCAGGGCTTGGGGGTTCAGCACCGGGGGTCCCCAGTGGGGTTCAGGGCTGAATTTAGGGGGTCTCCCGGTTTTTGGGGACCCCCTGACCCCCCGTGCAGCTCCCTGCAGGCAGGCAGTGCATCGAGCACTGCCCAGTTCAGGGGGATGGGGTGTTCACTGATTTGGGGGTTCAGCCCTGCAGTTTTGGCCATGTTTCCCCAGCTGGGTGGGGGGTTGGTTTAGGGTTGTATTTAGGGGTTCCCCGGTTTTTGGGGAGCCCCTGACCCCCCGTGCAGCTCCCTGCAGGCAGGCAGTGCATCGAGCACTGCCCAGTTCAGATGTATGGGGTGTTCCAGGTTTGGGGGTTCAGCACTGTAGTTTTGGCCGTGTTTCCCCAGCTGGGTGGGGGGTTGGTTTAGGGGATCCAGAGGGTCTCCCCGGTTTTGGGGGACCCCCTGACCCCCCGTGTGCAGCTCCCTGCAGGCAGACAGTGCATCGAGCACTTGGTTCAGGGCTATGGGGTGTTCCAGCTTTGGGGGTTCAGCACTGAGGATCCCGAGTTGGGTTCAGGGCTGTATTTAGGGGGTCTGGGGGAGGTCCCCCGGTTTTTGGGGGACCCCCTGACCCCCCGTGTGCAGCTCCCTGCAGGCAGGTAGTGCATCGAGCACTGCCCAGTTCAGGGGTGTGGGGTGTTCCAGGTTTGGGGGTTCAGCACTGAGGATCCCGAGTTGGGTTCAGGGCTGTATTTAGGGGGTC
The DNA here is from genome assembly GCA_014839755.1 of Sylvia borin. Classification (NCBI taxonomy): domain Eukaryota; kingdom Metazoa; phylum Chordata; class Aves; order Passeriformes; family Sylviidae; genus Sylvia; species Sylvia borin. The sequence continues at coordinate 43,339 of JACEWE010000079.1, read as the reverse complement.
TGGGGGAGGTCCCCCGGTTTTTGGGGGACCCCCTGACCCCCCGTGCAGCTCCCTGCAGGCAGACAGTGCATCGAGCACTATCGCCGCCTGCGCCGTTACTGCGTCTTCTCGCACGAGGAGCTGATCTGTAAGATGGCCGCCAGCCCCGAGAAGCTGGACCTGAACCTGGCGGCCGCCGTGCACAAGGAGATGTTTGTGCTGGTGCAGGAGGAGCGAAAGCTGCGCAAGGCCCTGCTGGAAAAGGTGAGGGGTCAGCCCCGAAAAATGAGGGGTGGGAATGTGACTGAAAGATGGAGGGCAGGGGGAGTTCTGAGGGGTGTGTTTGGGGTATTCTCAGGGGGTTTTGGAGGGGTTGGGGGTGTTAGGTGCACCCCAAAAGCTCTGGGGAAGGGGTGAGGGGTGTGTTTGTGCCCCCCTCAGGGGGTTCTGGAGGGGTTGGGGGGTGTTAGGAGCACCCTAAAGCTCTAGGAAAGGGGTAAAAGTTGTGTTCAGGGCATCCTCAGGGGGTTCTGGAGGGGTTTGGGCACCCCAAAAGCTCCAGGGAAGGGGTGAGGGGTGTGTTTGTGTCCCCCTTTTAGGGTTTCTGGAGGGATTGGGGGTGCTGGGGACACCCCAAAATCCCCACGGGGGGGTCTGATGTCCATTTTTTACCCCCCCAGGGTATCACAGAGGCAGAACGTGAGGCCTTTGAGCTGCTGGGGGGAGAAAAACTCTGTCAGGGGATCAGGAAGGGGTTTGGGGGTCCCAGGGACACCCCAAAATCCCCACGGGGGGGTCTGATGGTCATTTATTTGCCCCCCCCAGGGTGTCCTGGAGGCAGAGCAGGAAGGGTTGGAGCTGCTGGGGGGGATCTGACAGGGACAAAAATTCTGTTAGGGAATCATGAGGGGGTTTAGGGTCCTTGAGACACCCCAAAATCCCCATTGGGGGGTCTGATGGTCATTTTTTCACCCCCCCAGGGTATCACAGAGGCAGAACGTGAGGCCTTCGAGCTGCTGCCCGACGACGAGCGCCAGTGTGACAAGTGCAAGACGACGTGTTTCCTGTCAGCCCTGGCCTGCTACGACTGTCCCCAGGGCCTCGTCTGCCTCTACCACATGGACGACCTCTGCAAGTGCCCCCGCAGCAAGCAGTACCTCAGGTGGGGGGCTGGGGGGCTTGGGGGGCTGGGAGAGGGGGATGGGGGGCTGGGAGAGGGGTTTGAGGGGCTGGGAGAGGCAGGAGAGGGATTTGGGGGGCTTGGGGGGGCTGGGAGATGGTTTAGGGGGCTGGGAGAGGGATTTTGGGGGGCTGGGATTTGGGGGGCTGGGAGAGGTGTTTGGGGGGCTGGGAGAAGGTTTAGGGGGCTGGGAGAGGGGTTTGGGGGGGCTGGGAGAGGTGCTGGGGGGCTGGGAGAGGAGTTTGGGGGGCTGGGAGAGGGGTTTAGGGGGCTGGGAGAGGAGTTTGGGGGGCTGGAAGAAGGTTTAGGGGGCTGGGGGAGGTGTTTGGGGGACTGGGAGAGGGGTTTGGGGGGGCTGGGAGGTGGTTTAGGGGGCTGGGACAGGAGTTAAGGTGTTTGGAGAGAAAATTTTGGGGGGCTGAAAGGGGTTTAAGGGCCTGGGACAGGGGTTTGGGGGGCTAAAAGGGGTTTGGGGGGCTGGGAGAGGGATTTGGGGGGTTGGGAGAAGGGTTTGGGGGGGCTGGGAGGGGGGTTTGGGGGGCTCCTATGCCCTGTACTGAAATTTGGGGGTTTCAGGGGCCTGGAGGTCTCAGTGTGCCCCTGGAAGGGGACAAGGGGACAGTTTTGGGGGTCTGTGGACCTGGATGTGCCCTCGGGGGGCACATGAGGGTGGTTTGTGGGTGTCTCTAAGGTTTAGGGTGAGTTTTGGGGTGTTGAGGCCCTTGCTGTAACCCCGGGGACACACACGGGGTTGAGCTGGGAGGTCTGTGGGTCCTGGGGTGACCCTGCAGGGTCCTGGCTATGATTTGGGGGGGTCTGTGAGTCTTGGGGTAACGCTGCAGCGAGTCCTGGCTGTGATTTAGGGGGTGTCTGGGTCCTGGGGTGACCTGCAGGGAGTCCTGGCTATGATTTGGGGGGGGTCTCTTGAGTCCTGACTATAATTTGGGGGCTCTCTGGGTCCTGAGCTGCCCCTGACCATGATTTTTGGGGTCCTGGTCATCCGGGGGGGGGGTCTCCCTTGGGAGACACAACCCCCTCCCCACCCTGCCCCACTGCCGATTCTGGCGCTGACCCCACCACACCCCTTACCCCCCAAACCCCCCCTCTTACACCCCACCGCCTCAATCTGGGGGGTCCCCTTTATACCCTTGGGGGGTGCTGGGTGCCTTGGGGACCCCCCAATGACCCCCGGCGCCCCCCCAGGTACCGCTACACCCTGGACGAGCTGCCGGCCATGCTGCACAAGCTCAAGGTGCGCGCCGAGTCCTTCGACACCTGGGCCAACAAGGTGCGCATCGCCCTCGAGGTGGAGGACGGCCGCAAACGCAGTGAGTGAAGCCCCCCTGGAGGGGGGGGATTATTTTTTATGAGGAGGGAGTTTTTTGGGGGGGCTCCAGGCCCAGCCCTGAGCCTCCCCCCCGCCGTGTCCCCGCAGCGCTGGAGGAGCTGCGGGCGCTGGAGTCGGAGGCCAGGGAACGCAAATTCCCCGAGAACGAGCTGCTGCATCGCCTCAAGGGCTGCCTGGGGCAGGCCGAGCGCTGCGTGTCCGAGGCCCTGGGGCTCATCAGCTCGCAGGAGACAGGGTGAGTGTCCCCACAGTGTCCCCACAGTGTCCCCACAGTGTCCCCACAGTGTCCCCACAGTGTCCCCACAGTGTCCCCACAGTGTCCTCGGTTTGGCCCCGGTTTGTCCCCAGCAGCTCGGTGTCACTCTCCAATCTGGGTGTTGGTCTCGTTGTCTCAGTGTAGCCGGTTTTCTGTCCTTTGTTGTGCTTCCCTGTGACATTGTTGTGTCCCCTGAGGGTTGTGGACACTCCAGTGTCACTGTCCTGTCCCCCATGGATACTGGACATTTCTGTGTCCTTGTCCTGGCCCCGGGGACACTGGACATCTCTGTGTCCTTGTCCTGTCCCTGTCCTGTCCCTGTGGACACTGGACACCTCATTGTCCTTGTTCTTGTCCTGACCCCGGGGACACTGGACACCTCCATGTCCTTGTCCTTGTCCTGTCCCTGTCCTGTCCCCATGGACACTGGACACCTCCATGTCCTTGTCCTGTCCCCTCCAGATCCTGGCTGTGTCCCTGTCCTGTCCTTGTGGACACTGGACATCTCCCTGTCCTTGTCCTGTCCTTGTCCTGTCCTTGTCCTGTCCTTGTCCTGTCCCTGTGGATATGGGACACTCCTGTGTGACCATGGTTTGTGTGTCCTGCTGTCCCCGTGGACACTTTCATGTCCCCATCCTGTTCCTGTAGCCCCTCAATCTGCCCCCGTGTCCCCGTCCCTGTCCCCTCCATGTCCCCATCCTGTCCCTTCCATATTCCTCCCACATCCCCATGACCTTCCATGTCCCCTCCCCTCAGTGTCCCCTCAGTGTCCCCCATGTTCCCTCGGTGTCCCAGCAGTGCCTGCTCTCCATGCAGTGTCCCCATGTCCCTCGTGTCCCTGCAGTGTCCCCATGTCCCCTCAGTGTCCCCATGTCCCCAGGTGTCCCTACAGTGTCCCCCATGTCCCCTCAGTGTCCCAGCAGTGCCTGCTGTCTCTGCAGTGTCCCTATGTCCCTGGGTGTCCCATCAGTGTCCCCATGTCCCCGGGCGTCCCTGCAGTGTCCCCATGTCCCCTGGGTGTCCCAGCAGTGTTTCCATGTCCCCGCAGCATCCCCGTGTCCCTGGGTGTCCCCTCAGTGTCCCCATGTCCCCTCAGTGTCCCCGTGTCCCTGGGTGTCCGCTCAGTGTCCCCGTGTCCCCGCAGCATCCCCATATCCCCTGTGTGTCCCCAGGGTCCCCTGTGTGTCCCCGTGTCCCTGCAGTCTCCCCATGTCCCCTGTGTGTCCCCGTGTCCCCGCAGCATCCCCATATCCCCTGTGTGTCCCCAGGGTCCCCTGTGTGTCCCCGTGTCCCTGCAGTCTCCCCATGTCCCCTGTGTGTCCCCAGGGTCCCCTGTGTGTCCCCTCAGTGTCCCCTGTGTGTCCCCAGGGTCCCCTGTGTGTCCCCGTGTCCCTGCAGTCTCCCCATGTCCCCTGTGTGTCCCCAGGGTCCCCTGTGTGTCCCCTCAGTGTCCCCTGTGTGTCCCCAGGGTCCCCGCGCCGGCGCTGACGCTGGAGGAGCTGCGGACGTTCCTGGAGCAGATGAACCAACTGCCCTGTGTCATGCACCAGATCGGGGACGTGCAGGTGGGGACAGTCACACGGGTCACACGGGGTGTCACACGGGGTCCTGGGAGTGTCACACGGGGTCACATGGAGTCCGGGGGGGGTCACACCGTGTCACACAGGGTCCTGAGGGTGTCACACGGGGTCCTGGGGGTGTCACACGGGGTGTCACACGGGGTGTCACACGGGGTGTCACACGTGTCACACGGGGTCCTGGGGGTGTCCCAGGAGTGTCACACAGTGTCCTGGGAGTGTCACACCCATGTCACAGAGGTGTCACACTGTGTCCTGGGGTGTGGCTGCATATCCTGGGAGTGTCACACAGTGTCCTGGGGGTGTCACACAGTGTCCCAGGGGTGTCCCACAGTGTCCTGGGGGTGTCACACAGTATCCTGTGGGTGTCACACAGTGTCCCGGTGCTGTCTTGGTGGTGTCACAGCATGTTCCTGAGGCTGTCCCTGACCCCGTGTCCCCAACAGTGTCACACAATGTCCCATAGTGGCTGTCCCTGACCCAGTGTCCCCAGCAATGTCACACCCTGACCCCGCAGTGTCCCACCCTGACCCCATGTCCCCAGCAGTGTCACACCGTGTCCCCAGTGCTGTCCCTGACCCCATGGCCCCAGCAGTGTCACACCATGTCCCCGGTGCTGTCCCTGACCCCGTGTCCCCAGCAGTGTCACACCGTGTCCCCAGTGCTGTCCCTGACCCCGCGGTGGCTGTCCCTGACCCCGTGGTGTCCCGCCCTGACCCCGTGTCCCCAGCAGTGTCACACAATGTCCCGTGGTGGCTGTCCCTGACCCCGCGGTGCTGTCCCTGACCCCGTGTCCCCAGCAGTGTCACACCATGTCCCCGGTGCTGTCCCTGACCCCGCAGTGTCCCCAGCAATGTCACACAGTGTCCCTGCTGCTGTCCCTGACCCCACAGTGTCCCCAGCAGTGTCACACAGTGTCCCCGGTGCTGTCCCTGAGCCCGCGGTGTCCCACCCTGACCCCATGTCCCCAGCAGTGTCACACAGTGTCCCCAGTGCTGTCCCTGACCCCGTGTCCCCAGCAGTGTCACAGTGTCCCCGGTGCTGTCCCTGACCCCGCGGTGCTGTCCCTGACCCCGTGTCCCCAGCAGTGTCACACAATGTCCTGTGGTGGCTGTCCCTGACCCCGCAGTGTCCCCAGCAATGTCACACCGTGTCCCTGCTGCTGTCCCTGACCCCACAGTGTCCCCAGCAGTGTCACACAGTGTCCCCGGTGCTGTCCCTGACCCCATGTCCCCAGCAGTGTCACACAGTGTCCCCAGTGCTGTCCCTGACCCCGTGTCCCCAGCAGTGTCACAGTGTCCCTGGTGCTGTCCCTGACCCCGCGGTGCTGTCCCTGACCCCGTGTCCCCAGCAGTGTCACACAATGTCCCGTGGTGGCTGTCCCTGACCCCGCAGTGTCCCCAGCAATGTCGCACCGTGTCCCTGCTGCTGTCCCTGACCCCACAGTGTCCCCAGCAGTGTCACACAGTGTCCCCGGTGCTGTCCCTGAGCCCGCGGTGTCCCGCCCTGACCCCGTGTCCCCCCCAGGCCCTCCTGCAGCGGGTGGAAGCCTTCCAGGCCGAGGCTCGGGCCGCCCTGGACGTTCCCCCGGCCGCCCCGGGGGCTCTGCAGGAGCTGCTGGAGCGCGGGGCCCGTCTGGGCGTGGAGGTGCCCGAGGGCCGGCGCCTGGAGCTGCAGCTGGCCCAGGCCACGTGGCTGGAGGAGGTGACGGCCACCCTGAGGTCCCCTCGCGCCCGCGTGCCCCTGGCCGTGATGCGCGGCCTGATCCAGGCCGGCCGCACCGTGGCCCCCAGCCCCGCCGTGGACGTGGCCATGGCCGAGCTGCAGGAGCTGCTCACCATCGCCCAGCGCTGGGAGGAGAAGGCCCAGATGTGCCTGGAGGCCAGGTCAGGGGCTGGGGCTGTCCCTTGTGTCCCCTGGGTGCAGATAAAAGGGCTGGGGGCTGCACCTCACAGGGGACGGGGGGCTGGGGATGTCCCTTGTGTCCCCTGGGAGGAGATAAAGGGGCTGGGGGCTGCACGTCACAGGAGGCTGGGGCTGTGCCATGTGTCCCCAGGGCGGGGTGAGGGGCTGGGGGCTGCGTGTCACAGAGGACGGGGGGCTGGGGATGTCCCTTGTGTCCCCTGGGAGGAGATAAAGGGGCTGGAGGTTGTCCCTTGTGTCTCTGAGGGGAGATAAAGGGGCTGGGGGCTGCATGTCACAGGGGGCTGGGGCTGTGCCATGTGTCCCCTGGGTGGAGATAAAGGGGCTGGGGGCTGCACGTCTCAGGGGACAGTGGGCTGAGGACTGTCCCTCGTGTCTCGGGGGGGATATGAAGGGTCTGGAGGCTGCCCCTCGTGTCTCTGGGGGGATATAAAAGGGTCTGGGGGCTGCCCCTCGTGTCTCAGGGGGGATAAAGAGGCTGGGGATGAAGGTTTGGGGTTCGGTGCTCCTCAGAAGTTCTGCCCTGGCCCTGGGGGTGCACAGGGGGTCTCAGGGAGGGTCTCAAGGGTGCCGGGGGGGGTCTCAGGGGGTTCTCAGGGCGGTCTCAGAGGTGCCCGGGGGTCCCGGGGTGGTCTCAAGGGTCCCAGGTGGTCTCAGGGGGTCCCAGGGTGGTCTCAGGGATGCTCAGGGGTCCCAGGGCGGTCCCAGGGGGTCTCAGGGTGGTCTCAGGGATGCCTGGGGGATCTCAGGGTGGTCCCAGGGGCCTCAGGGTGGTCTCAAGGGTCCCAGGGTGGTCTCAGGGATGCCCGGGGGTCCCAGGCGGTCCCAGGGGTCTCAGGGTGGTCCCTGGCCGTGCCCCCCGCAGGCAGAAGCACCCCCCGGCCACGCTGGCCGCCATCATCAAGGAGGCCGAGAACATCCCGGCGCTGCTGCCCAACATCCAGGCGCTGAAGGAGGCCCTGGCCAAGGCCCGCGCCTGGATCGCCGACGTCGAGGAGATCCAGGTGTGCTCTGCGCCCCGAGAGCCCGGGCTGTCCCCTTTGTCACCTCTGTGTCCCCACAGTGTCCCCTTTGTCACCCCTGTGTCCCCACAGTGTCCCCATGGACACCTCTGTGTCCTCACAGTGTCCCCTTGGGCACCTCTGTGTCCCCACAGTGTCCCCTTGGGCACCCCTGTGTCCCCACAGTGTCCCCTTGGGCACCTCTGTGTCCCCACAGTGTCCCCTTGGGCACCTCTGTGTCCCCACAGTGTCCCCATGGACACCTCTGTGTCCCCACAGTGTCCCCACAGACACCCTCATATCCCCATCCTGTCCCCTTGGGCACCCCTGTGTCCCCATCCTGTCCCCTTGGGCACCCCTGTGTCCCCACAGTGTCCCCATGGACACCTCTGTGTCCCCACAGTGTCCCCACAGACACCCTCATGTCCCCACAGTGTCCCCTTGGGCACCTCTGTGTCCCCATCCTGTCCCTGTCTCTGCCATGTCCCTGCCACCATGTCCCCGTCTTGTCCCTGTCACATTCCTGCCACCATGTGCCCATCCTGTCCTATCCCTGTCCCTGCCACCATGACCCCATCTTGTCCCTGTCCCATCCCTGTCCCTGCCACGTCTCTATCCTGTCCTATCCCTGTCCTTGCCACCATGACCCCATCCTGTCTCTGTCCCTGCCATGTCCCCATCCTGTCCCTATTCCTGTCACATCCCTGCCACTATGACCCCATCTTGTCCCTGCCACATCCTTGCCACCCTGTCCCCATCCTGTCCCTGCCACATCCTTGCCACCGTGTCCCCATCCTGTCCCATCCCTGTTTCTGCCATGTCCCCATCTTGTCCCTGTCCCTGCCATGTCCCTGCCATGTCCCCATCCTGTCCCTGTCACATCCCTGCCACGCTGTCCCCATCCTGTCCCATCCCTGCCATGTCCCCGTCCTGTCCCTGTTCCTGTCACATCCCCGCCACTATGACCCCACCTTGTCCCTGTCACCATGTCCCCATCCTGTCCCTGTCTCTGCCATGTCCCTGCCACCGTGTCCCCGTCTTGTTCCTGTTCCTGTAACATCCCTACCACTATGACCCCATCTTGTCCCTGTCCTTGTCACATCCCTGTCCCTGCCATGTCCCCATCCTGTCCCTGTTCTTCTCACATCCCTGCCACCCTGTCCCTGCCATGTCCCCGTCCTTCCCTGTTCCTGTCACATCCCTACCACTATGACCCCATCTTGTCCCTGTCACCATGTCCCCGTCCTGTCCCTGTTCCTGTCACATCCCTGCCATGTCCCCATCCTGTCCCTGTTCCTGTCACATCCCTGCCATGTCCCCGTCCTGTCCCTGTTCCTGTCACATCCCTGCCATGTCCCCATCCTGTCCCTGTTCCTGTCACATCCCTGCCATGTCCCCATCCTGTCCCTGTCCCTCCCACATCCCTGCCATGTCCCCACCCTATCCCTGCCACATCCCCACCCCCCACCCATCCCCGTGAGAGTGTCACACTCTCAGCCCGTTCCCGTCCCCTCACTGTCCCCGTGTCCCCCAGAACGGTGACCACTACCCGTGCCTGGATGACCTGGAGGGGCTGGTGGCCGTGGGCCGGGACCTGCCCGTGCGCCTGGAGGAGCTGCGGCAGCTCGAGGTGCAGGTGGGCACGGCTCACTCCTGGAGGGACAAAGCCTCCCGCACCTTCCTCAAGAAGAATTCCTGCTACACCCTGCTCGAGGTACTGCTAATTGTGCTCTGTGCGCTTAGATCGTTAATTAGTCCCTTTGTTTGGTGTTTGTGGAGTTAAGAGATGTGGCTGACCAAATTAGAGCAATGATCCATTTTGGCCAGACGGTTTTTTAACAATTTGAGTTTTGCACCTTGGCTAAAAGAACTCTAATATTAAATAGTAAAATAGGCTCGGTTATTTTAATAGTCACTATCGTGGTTGTAGTAGCAATACTTTTTATACTCCAACATGTGTAAAAATTCACGAGTAGGACAATGTCCAGCGTTTTGATGGCTCAGCAGAGTTCAGAGATGTTGGGAAAGGTGAGACAGGAAAAGCTTTACACACAGATTCTAAAGACACAAAAGAGTCTAAAAACACAAAACCTGGGAGCGAAACAGAGATGAACGGCGAGGTTTGAGCCGTCGGTGTGCTAACGGAATTGAGTCTGGGGGTGCTGCGGGGGGGGTGGCAGGGTGCTGAGGCCTCCTGCTGTCCCCCAGGTGCTGTGTCCCTGCGCTGACGCCGGCTCCGACAGCAGCAAGAGGCTCAAGTGGCGGCAGGAGCCGGGGCTCTACCGGCTGGACGCCGAGAGCTTGGGGCTGTCAGCTCAGGATCTGCGGGACCCCGGGGCTGTGGTGAGAATGGGGGCGGTGGGGGACACCCCCGAGCCCTGGCATTGCTCCTGTCCCCTGCTGTCCCCACCCCAAAATCGGGGTGTTCGGGGTGAGGGGCACGACGTCTGTCCCTGATGGCTGTGACTGCTCAGGTTCCTTATTCCCCCCACGTTGTGGGGTTTGGGGTCACCCACATGTCCCCAGGCCCTGTCACCTCTGACAGTCCCAGTTTTCCTCCAGATCGTGGTGTTCAGGGGTTTAGGGATGGGTCACCCACATCCCTGTCACCTCTCACCCCACCCCTGCTGTCCCCCACCCCACATCACGGCATTCAGGGGTTTAGGGATGTGACCCCCCAATCCCTGTCACCTTTGTCACCTCTGACCCTCGTGCTGTCCCCTGGATCACAACATTCAGGGGTTTAGGGATATGACCCCCCCCCAATCCCTGTCACCTCTGTCACCTCTCCCACCCTGCTGTCCCCTAGATCATGGCATTCAGGTGTTTGGGGATGTGACCACCCCCCCCAATCCCTGTCCCCTCTATCCCCTCTGACCCTCCTGCCATCCCCTCCCCAGATCAATTTATTCAGGGCTTTGGGGATGTGACCCCCTAATCCCTGTCACCTCTGTCACCTCTGACCCTCCTGCCGTCCCCTAGATCGTGGCACTCTGGGCTTTGGGGATATGACTTCTCCAATCCCTGTCCCCTCTGACCCTCCTGCTGTCCCCTAGATCAATTTATTCAGGGCTTTGGGGATGTAACCCCTCAATCCCTGTCCCTTCTGACCCTCGTGCCGTCCCCCAGATCGTGGCACTCAGGGCTTTGGGGACATGACTCCCCCAATCCCTGTCACCTCTGATCCTCCTGCCGTCCCCTCCCCAGATCAATTTATTCAGGGCTTTGGGCATGTGACCCCCCCCAATCCCTGTCACCTCTCCCACCCGCTGTCCCCCAGATCATGGCATTCAGGGGTTTAGGGATGTGTCCCCCAATCTCTGTCCCCTCTGTCCCCTCTGACCCTCGTGCTGTCCCCTAGATCAATTTATTCAGGGCTTTGGGGATGTAACCCCTCAATCCCTGTCCCCTGTGACCCTCGTGCCGTCCCCTAGATCGTGGCGGTCAGGGCTTTGGGGATATGACCCCCCCAATCCCTGTCACCTCTGTCACCTCTCCCACCCGCTGTCCCCCAGATCACAGCATTCAGGTGTTTGGGGGTGTGACCCCCTAATCCCTGTCCCCTCTGTCCCCTCTGACCCTCGTGCCGTCCCCTAGATCAATTTATTCAGGGGTTTGGGGATGTGACTCCCCCAATCCCTGTCACCTCTGTCACCTCTCCCACCCGCTGTCCCCCAGATCACGGCATTCAGGTGTATGGGGATGTGACCCCCCCAATCCCTGTCCACTCTGACCCTCGTGCCGTCCCCCAGATCGTGGCACTCAGGGCTTTGGGGACGTGACCCCCCCAATCCCTGTCCCCTCTGTCCCCTCTGACCCTCGTGCCGTCCCCTCCCCAGATCGTGGCGTTCAAGGAGGGCGAGCAGAAGGAGAAGGAGGGCATGCTGCGCCTCCGCCACGCCAACGCCCAGAAATCCTCCCCTCCCGTGCCGGGCCCGGGGCCTCCCTCCTGCGTGTGCGGGCAGCCCGCGGGGCCGGCCATGCTGCAGTGCCAGCTCTGCCGAGACTGGTTCCACGGCTCCTGCGTCACCTGGCCCCGCCTGGGCTCACAGAAACCTTCCCCGGCCTGGTGGGAGTGGGACGCCAAATTCCTGTGCCCGCTGTGCCAGCGCTCGCGGCGGCCTCGCCTGGAGACCATCCTGGCGCTGCTGGTGGCCCTGCAGAAGCTGCCGGTGAGGCTGCCCGAGGGAGAGGCCCTGCAGTGTCTCACCGAGAGGGCCATCACCTGGCAGGACAGGGCTCGGCAGCTCCTGGCCTCCCCGGACGTGGCCGGGCCCCTGGAGCGGCTGGCGGCGCTGAGACACCGGCTGCACGGGGACGGGGACGGCGCCCTGCGCGAGGCCAGCCGCAACGAGCAGACCAAGGTGGGGACTGGGGGGATTTATGGGGGGGTTTGAGGAGATTTATGGGGGTTTTAGGGAGATTTATGGGGGTTTGGGGGATTTATGGGGGTTTGGGGTGACAGTGCCCTGCGCGAGGCCAGCCGCAACGAGCAGACCAAGGTGGGGTTTGGGAGAGGTTTTGGGGGAGTTTGGGGAGATTTGGGGTGTCAGGGTGGGTGTTGAGGGGGGTTTTGGGGGATTTATGGGGGTTTGGGGTGACAGTGCCCTGCGCGAGGCCAGCCGCAACAAGCAGACCAAGGTGGGGACTGGGGGAGGTTTGGGGGGGTTTAGGGGGGATTTATGGGGGTTTGGGGGGGATTTATGGGGGGTTGGGGGGGATTTATGGGGGGTTTGGGGGATTTATGGGTGTTGACAGGGGTTTTGGGGCAGGTTTATGGGGGTTTGGGGTGACAGTGCCCTGTGGGAGGCCAGCCGCAACGAGCAGACCAAGGTGGAGACTGGGGGAGATTTGGGGAGTTTTATGGGGGATTAGGGGGGATTTATGGGGGTTTGGGGGGATTTATGGGGGTTTTAGGGAGATTTATGGGGGGTTTGAGGAGATTTATGGGGGGGCTTGGGGTGACAGTGCCGTGTGCGAGGCCAGCCGCAACGAGCAGACCAAGGTGGGGACTGGGGGAGTTTAGGGGAGTTTATGGCGGTTTGGGGGGGGGTTTGGGGAGATTTCTGGAGGTTTGAGGGGATTTATGGGGGGTTTGGGGTGATGGTGCCCTGCTTGAGGCCAGCCGCAATGAGCAGACCAAGGTGGGGCCTGGGGGAGGTTTGTGGGGGTTTGGGGGGATTTAAAGGGGATTTATGGGGGGTTTGGGGGGGATTTAGGGTGGTTTGGGGTGACAGTGCCCTGCGCGAGGCCAGCCACAACAAGCAGACCAAGGTGGGGACTGGGGGAGATTTGGGGGGGTTTGGGGAGATTTCTGGAGGTTTGGGGGGGTTTAGGGGGGATTTATGGGGGTTTTAGGGAGATTTATGGGGGTTTGGGGAGATTTCTGGAGGTTTTGGGGATTTAGGGTGGTTTGGGGTGACAGTGCCCTGCGTGACGCCAGCCGCAACGAGCAGACCAAGGTGGGGGCTGGGGGAGATTTGGGGGGGTTTGGGGTGTCAGGGTGGGTGTTAAGGGGGGATTTATGGGGAGTTTTGGGGGATTTGGGGAGATTTCTGGAGGTTTTGGGGGATTTATGGGGGGTTTGGGGTGACAGTGCTCTGCACGAGGCCAGCCGCAACGAGCAGACCAAGGTGGGGACTGGGGGAGATTTGGGGGAGTTTGGGGTGTCAGGGTGGGTGTTAAGGGGGATTTTGGGGGATTTATGGGGTTTTTGGGTGTCAGAGGACTGCACGAGGCCAGCCGCTACGAGCAGACCAAGGTGGGGGCTGGGGGAGGTTTGGGGTGTCAGGGTGGGTGTTAAGGGGGATTTTGGGGGATTTATGGGGTTTTTGGGTGTCAGAGGACTGCACGAGGCCAGCCGCAACGAGCAGACCAAGGTGGGGACTGGGGATTTATGGGGGGTTTATGGGGGATTTCTGGAGGTTTGGGGGGATTTATGGGGGGTTTGGGGTGACAGTGCCCTGCGCGAGGCCAGCCACAATGAGTAGACCAAGGTGGAGATTGGGGATGGTTTTGGGGGGATTTATGGGGGATTTTGAGAGATTTGGGTTGTCAGGATGGGTGTTAAGGGGGTTTTGGGGGAATTTATGGGGGGTTTGGGGGAGGTTTATGGGGGTTTGGGGTGACGGTGCTCTGTGCGAAGCCAGCCGCAACAAGCAGACCAAAGTGGAAGGGTCTAGGGGGCAGTGGCGAGATGTAGGACAGGTTTGGGGGCTCTGGGGCAGGTTTTGGGGGCTCCGGGGCAGGTTTTGGGGGCTCTGGGGCAGGTTTAGGGGCTCCGGGGGAGGTTTGGGGGGGGCTCCAGGGCAGGTTCAGGGGCTCCAGGGCTGATTTTGGGGCTCCGGGGCAGGTTTAGGGTCTCGGGCAGGTTTAGGGACTCCAGGGCAGGTTTTGGGGCTCCGGGGCTGGTTTTGGGGGGCTCCAGGGCAAGTTTTGGGGGCTCCGGGGCAGGTTTTGGGGCTCCGGGGCAGTTCAGGAGCTCTGAGGCTGATTTTGGGGCTCCAGGGCAGGTTTTGGGGCTCCGGGGCAGGTTTTGGGGGGCTCCAGGGCAGGTTTTGGGGGGCTCCAGGGCAGGTTTTGGGGCTCCGGGGCAGGTTTTGGGGTCTCCAGGGCAGGTTTAGGGACTCCAGGGCAGGTTTTGGGGCTCCGGGGCAGGTTTTGGGGGGCTCCAGGGCAGGTTTTGGGGGGCTCCAGGGCAGGTTTTGGGGCTCCGGGGCAGGTTTTGGGGTTCCAGGGCAGGTTTTGGGGGGCTCCAGGGCAGGTTTTGGGGCTCCGGGGCAGGTTTTGGGGTCTCCAGGGCAGGTTTTGGGGGCTCCGGGGCAGGTTTTGGGGTTCCAGGGCAGGTTTTGGGGGGCTCCAGGGCAGGTTTTGGGGGCTCCGGGGCAGGTTTGGGGCTGGGGGAGGCCGAGCCCCCCCAGAACTTCTCCCTTGGTGCCCCCCAGGTGTCGGTGGAGAACGGGGATGCCCCCAGCCCGGAGAAGAACGGGCCCCTGCCCTCGGGTGAGTGGGGTCAGGGCCTTGGGGACCCTCGGGGACTCCCAGATCCCACCTGGGCAGGGCACAGGGATCTGGGGGGCCTCTGGGGTCCCCGGGGAGCTCAGGGGGGCATCTCTGGGGGTCCCTACAGTGTCCTTGTCCCCATGGTGTCCCCACGGTGTCCCCACGGTGTCCCTGCAGAGCAGGAGGTGCTGAGCACATCCTCTATCCCTATGTCCCCACCATGTCCCTGAGGTGTTCCCATGATGTCTCTGTGGGGTCGCCATGTCCCCACGGTGTCCCTGTGGTGTTCCCACGATGTCCCCATGGTGTCCCTGCAGAGCTGGATGCACTGAGTGTGGCGCTGCTGGGGCTGGAACCCCCCATGTCCCCGTGGTGTCCTTGTGTCCCCATGTCCCCACGGTGTCCCCACGATGTCCCCGTGTCCCCGCAGAGCTGGAGGCGCTGGGCGCGGCGCTGCCCCGGCTGCAGGGCCCGGTGCTGGAGCCTGTCACCTCTCTGTCCCCATGGTGTCCCCATGTCCCCACGGTGTCCCCACGATGTCCCCACGGTGTCCCCGCAGAGCTGGAGGCGCTGGGCGCGGCGCTGCCCCGGCTGCAGGGCCCGGTGCTGGAGCTGGCCGAGGGCACGCGGCGGCCGCTGGAGGAGCTGATGATGGAGGGGGACCTGCTGGAGGTGACGCTGGACGAGGCGCAGAGCATCTGGAGGCTGCTGCAGGCCACCCGCCCGCCCCCGCTGGCCCTGTTCCGCCTGCTGCTGGAGGTGCGGCCCCCCGAAACCCGGCCCTCCCCGGGGGGGGCACAGGGAGCCCCAGAGACCCCCAGAGCTGCCCCAGAGACCCCCCAGAGCTGCCCCTGAGACCCCCCAGAGCTGCCCCAGAGATGCCCCAGAGCTGCCCCAGAGACCCCCAGACCCTCCCAGAGACCCCCCCAGACCCTCCCAGAGACCCCCAGAGCTGCCCCTGAGACCCCCCAGAAACCCCCAAAACTTCCCAGAGACCCCCAGAGCTGCCCCAGAGACCCCCAGACCCTCCCAGAGACCCCCAGAGCTGCCCCAGAGACCCCCAAGACCCTCCCTGGGGACTCAGAACATCCCCAAAATTGTCCCAGAGACTCCCAAAACCTACCCTGGGACTCAGAACATCCCAAAGACCTCCCTGGGGATACAGAACAAACCCCAAAAGCTGCCACAGAACCCCCCAAACCCTCCCTGGGACCCCCAAACCCTCCCTGAGGACCCCTAGACCTACCCTGGGACACAGAGCCCCCCAGAATCCCTGAACCCCCCCTAAAATCCCGACCCCTCACGGTAACCCTGAACTCTCCCCGAATTCACACCCCCTCAATCACCCCAAAATGCCTCGGGGACCCCCCAAATGCCTCCCTACAGCCCCTGGGTACCCCAAACCCACCCTGGGCATCCCAAATCCTCCCTGGGCACCCCAAACTCCCCCTGAGCACCCCAACCCCCCCCTGCCCTGGCACTGCAGCCCCCCCATGGGCAGTGCAGCCCCCCCATGGGCACTGCAGCCCCCCCAGTCCCATTTTTGGGGCTCTCTGACCCCGTGCCCCCCCAGCTGGAGCAGGCCGAGCGTCGGGGGGCTCGGGCCCGGGGCCGTGACCCCGAGAGGCGCCGCAAGCGGCGGGCGGAGCGGGGGGACCTGCCGCCCCTGGCCAAGGAGGAGCTGGAGCCAAAGAGGAGTCGGGGGCACGACGGGGGAGAGCCCCGGGACAGCCCCACGGCCGGCCCCCAGGCCCCGGGGGTGAGCGGGGGGATGGGGGGTTATGGGGGGTCAGGAGGAGAATTTGGGGGGTTATGGGGGGCTCGGGAGGGAAATTTGGGGGGTTATGGGGGGTCAGGAGGGAAATTTGGGGGATTATGGGGGGCTCAAAAGGGAAATTTGGGGGATTATGGGGGGCTCGGGAGGGAAATTTGGGAGTTTATGGGGTGCAGGGAGGGCTCAGGAAGAGAATTTGGGGATTTATGGGGGGTCAGGAGGGAAATTTGGGGGGTTATGGGGGGGTCAGGAGGGAAATTTGGGGATTTATGGGGTACAGGGGGGGGTTAGGAGAGAAATTTTGGGGTTTATGGGGTACGGGGGGAGGCTCGGGAGGAGAATTTGGGGGTTTATGGGGTGGGCTCAGGAGGGAAATTTGGGTTATTGAGGGAGTTTGGGATTTTGGGGGTTCAGGGTTATGGGTTTGGGGTTATTGGGAGTTCAGGATTTGGGGGGGGATTTATGGGGTACAGAGGCTCAGGAGGAGAATTTGGGTTATTCCAGGCTCAGGGTAATTGGGGGCTCAGGATTTTGGGGGATTTATGGGGTACAGAGGGGAGTTATAGAGGGGAGGGGGGTTTATGGGATTTTTGGGTATTTAATGGGGGGATTATGGGGCTAGAGGGGCCCAGGAGGAGAATTGGGGGGGTTTATGGGGTACAGGGGGCAGAATTCGGGGGTTTATGTGGCCCAGGAGGAGAATTTGGGGGGAGAGTTATGGGGTACAGGGGGTTCTCAGGAAGAAAATTTGGGGGTTTATGGGGTACAGGGGGACCCAGGAGGAGAATTTGGGTTATTGGAGGGACTTGGGATTTTGGGGCTCCAGGGTTATTGGGGTTTAGGATTTTGGGGTTTATGGGGTATAGGGGGGCCCAGGAGGATAATTTGGGGGGGGGTTATGGGGTACAGGAGGGACTCAGGAAGGGAATTGGGGGGGTTTATGGGGTACAGGGGGGCCAGGAGGGGAATTGGGGGGGTTTATGGGATTTATGGGGCCCAGGAGAAGAATTTGAGGGGTTTATGGGGCCCAGGAGGAGAATTTGGGGGGGGGTTATGGCGTACAGGAGGAGAATTTGGGGGGTTTATGGGGTGCAGGGGGGCCCAGGAGGAGAATTTGGGTTATTGGAGGGACTTGGGATTTTGGGGGTTCAGGGTTATTGGGGTTTAGGATTTTTGGAGTTTATGGGGTACAAGGAGGGGTCAGGAGGGGAATTGGGGGGGTTTATGGGGCCCAGGAGGAGAATTTGGGGGGGGGTTTATGGGGTACAGGTGGTGTTATGGGGGGGCACAGGGTGTGATTATGGGCAGAGAACGACCCAGGAGGGTTTTGGGGTGCCGAGCAGAGGCTTTGGGGGGGTTCCCCCATCTCCAGGGAAGGATTTTGGGGGTTCAGAAAATCACCCCCCCACCCCCTGTCCCCTCTGTGCCCCCCCAGGACTCGTGACGTGGAGCCCCCAGCTCGGATGGACACACCTGAGGGCGGTGGGGATGGACTGGGGGGGTCACCCCGGGCCCCCCCAAACCTTGGGGACCCCCCCCAAACCTGGAGGACCCCTCCCCCAACCTCCCCGATTTGAGGGGGGGTCTCCCCTTCCCCCCCTCCCCTCCCCCCCGCGATGTAATTATTTGAGTTGTTTCTTTTGTATCGTTCCGCCCCGGGGGGGGGATGGGCCACACACACACACACGAGGGTTTTTTTGGGGGGGAGGGGTCCCCCAAAAATGGGGAGGGGGGAGCCCCAACCAGCACAGCAGGGCCAGCCCCTCCCCCCACCCCTCCCGCACCGGTTTTTTATAGGATTGGGGGATGGGGGTGGGGGAGGGGGGGCGGATTTGGGGCCCCCCGTGTCCCCCCTTCCCCCCCCCCCGCCGACACTAACAAGTCTCGAGCTCTTTGGGGCGGGGGCGGGGGGGCCCTTATTTTATTGTATTATGATTTTTTTTATTATTATTAAACTTTGGAGGTTAAAAAAGGGGGTCAGAGGTTTTTTGGGGGGTTATTGGGGGGGTTTAGGGTTACTGGGAGGGGTCGGGATTTGGGGGGTCGGGATTTGGGGGTTCGGAGTTTATTGGGGGGTGTGGATTTGGGGGTTTGGGATTTGGAGGCTGAGGATTTTGGAGGTTCGGGGTTTGAGGGTTCAGGATTTGGGGGGTTCGGAACTTTGGGGGTTCGAGGGTTTTGTATTTTGAGGATTTTGGATTTGGGGGTTGAGGATCTTAGAGGTTCAGGATTTGGGGGGTTCAGGATTTGGAGGTGTCACATTTTAGGGGTTTAGGATTTGGGGGGTTTGGGATTTGAGGTTCAGCATTTTGGGGGTTCAGGATTATTAGGGATTCAGGATTTGGAGGGCTCAGGGTCATGGGGTTCAGGATTTTGAGAGCTCAGGGTTATTGAGGGTTGGGATTTGGGGCATTCAGGGTAATCAGAGAATTCAGGATTTTAGGAGTTCAGGGTTATTGGAAAATTCAGGATTTTGGGGGTTCAGGGTTATTGGCAGTTGGGATTTGGGGGTTCAGGATTTTGGGGTTCTCTTCCCCCGAACTCCCTCGCGATGCCGCCTCCCCATTGGCCGCCGGCTCCACCAATGAGCACACAGCCAGCTGGGGGCGCTGGCGGTGCCACCTCCCCATTGGCCGCCGCCTCCACCAATGGCCGCGCGGGAGGGGCGGGGACTGCTCGGGCGCGGGGAAAATCTGCTCGGAGCCTCAGAACGAATCCTGGTCTTCAGGAGAAAACAACCATCCGTGAGGTGAAAAATGCGCTTTCGTGAGGTGAAATTTACTTATCCTGAAGTGAAATCCCACTTGTCTCTACTAAAACCATCCCCCCTTAGGTAAAAGGGTTCCCTTTCTGAACACACCCAAACCGGCTTGCCACGATCTCCCTCTTCTGATGAGAGGAGACGCACAACCGATGCTCCACAGCTTTCTCTGCTCCTGTAGAGCACAGAAAGGATTGGGAGCTCTTGTTTCAGGCTAAGCCAAAGATGCACCCCCGTCTGAGCACACCCAAACCGGTCTGCAGCGTTCTCCCTCTTCCCGTGACAGGAGAGGCACGACCGATGCTCCACAGCTTTCTCTTTTCATGTAGAGCACAGAGAGCTTTGGGTGCTCTTGGTTCAAGCTAAGCAAATATGCACCTCCGTCTGAGCACACCCAAACAGGCTTTCCGAGATCTTCCTCTTCCCGTGACAGGAGACGCACGACCGATGCTCCACAGCTTTCTCTGCTCCTGTAGAGCACAGAAAGCATTGGGAGCTCTTGTTTCAAGCTAAGCCAATGTTGCACCCCCCTCTGAGCACACCCAAACCGGCTTGCTGCGTTCTCCCTGTAGCAGTTCAAGATAGTTCGGGATAGGCGATCGGTAGATGTCGTGCTGTATGGGCAGGCAGAACCCCCCTTTCCTCCTCAGTAAAGGTCACTTGACCCCTAATTAGCCAATAACACCTAGTTTATAACGTAAGCAGGAGGAAGTGATGCAGCTAACACAAGTTATATAAACCCATGTAACACACTAATAAACGCCATTTGCCATCCACCACACTGGTGTCTGTGTGCTGATGGCCCGAGCGGTCTGGGGTTGGCCGCCGTGCTGTTCCTGAACCAGGTCGCCACGCCTCACCTGAGGCAGCAAGTGGTGCCGAAACCCGGGAGATCATCCTGGAAAACGGGAGTCACCTGGACGAGTGAGCAGCGGCCGAGCAGCTGGACTAGCTCGGTGAGGGGGACGCCCCTGGAGCTGCGAGGAGGATGGAAGCTCTCGCGAAGGTCGTATCTCAGATTCATAAGCAATGGGGAATTGAGTGCAAACTAAAAGATTTTACTCTCGCTATTGCGAGGTTGATGCAAATTGGGGTCATTGATCGTCCGATGGAGGTGCTCCACCCAGAAATATGGGGTAAATGTACTAATGCTCTGGCTGAGGAAACAATGTCCTCAGGCTCGGGAAAGCATCTTAAAGCGTGGGGAAAAGTTGTGCAGGCTTTGCAAAAGGCTCTGCAAGAGCAAGAGACCTGGAAAGCTGCACAGAACTGTCTGATGGTCACACCCCTGCTGGGGGTTGGGGCAGCCACACAGACCACAGACGAAAGTGATTTTATTGAGTGTGAAAACTCGCAAGGGCAAAAGCCTGTTTTACAGCCTCAGAGCTCTGATCAATTTACAGAGGGAAAAGAGAATGCACAAGTATGTTGGGGAGGGTTGGCGGAAGAGGCCAGGAGCGCCGCTGTTAAGTCAGGGTCCGAGGGGGCCTGGGAGAGACCCCCGCCCTATGCACCGCAAAATGGCGTTGAACTACAGAGGGATGAGAAAGGCGCAGCCGTGGCTAGAGAGAACAAAGAAGGTCTGTTAGATAGTGTGGATACTTGCAAGCAAAGTTCGGGGGAGAACCCAGAGAAGTACAAGGTCAACTCAAATTCTTATCAAAAAGCATCCCGCAAGGCAAGAGCCTCCCCTAGCAGGAGGCGGGGTGAGCCGAGGGGGAGGGAGTGGCCCGACCCTAAGAGAAAGGGGCCCGGTCGAAGCCTGACAAAAAGGTACCGGAGCCCGGAAGCCTCTGGTCAGTCGACTTCCGGCTCTGAGTCAGACAACAGCTGGGACGAGTGGTTTCGGGAGTGTTCGATAGTTGACTCAGGCTCCGACTCCGACAAAGAAATAGTAAAGGCAAATAAAATTAATAACCTTAATGCTCCTGCTTGGGTCAAAGAGAAGGAGCAAACCCCACTTACGGACTGGAGGAAAATAACAGTGGCGTGTGCCGGCTGGGCCCCTTCAGCCAAATTGGCCTTTCCGGTCCGAGTGGGGGGGCAAGGTGGCAATCAGAGAACTTATTCACCAGTAAACCCTAAAGATGTGCAGGCAATTGTCAAAGCAATTGCAGACAGAGGGATCAATTAAGCTATGGTTTCCACCCTCACTGACAGTGTTTTTGGGGGAGATGACATGATTCCATTTGACATTAAACAAACCTGCAGATTAATTTTTGATGGAGCAGGGATGATTGTCTTTAGACAAGAATGGGAGGACAATTGTGCAAAGCAATTAGCCTCGGTAACTGGGGCAGACCATCCACTACATGGCTCCAGCCTGCAGCGGTTAATGGGCACAGACCCAACCATGATCACCCCCCAGGCACAGGCCGAGGGCCTACGAGCCCACGAGGTCATGGTAACTACCCGTGCTGCTAGAGAAGCAATCCGTTCTGCCTCCAGAGCTATTGCTAAACCATCACCATGGGCCACAATAAAGCAAGGTGAGAGTGAGACTTTTACACAATTTGTAGATCGCCTCCAAGCAGCAGTCGATTCCTCAGTTTTACCCCCAGAAGCAAAGGGCCCTGTGCTAGCAGAGTGTTTGCGCCAACAATGCAATTCAACTGCCAAAGACATTCTGCGGTCACTGCCAGCAGGGTCCAGCCTCGCAGACATGATTAAGCACGTAGCAAAGGAAGAACAACTAGCCCCAATCCAGGCAGCCGTTCGTACTGCAATAACTAGTGTAATGGCATGCTTTAAGTGTGGCCAGGCAGGCCACGGTGCAATAAATTGCCCCCAGTCAAGGTACCCATCACGGGCAAGGTGTGGTCAGTGTTTGCTCATGCCTTTCGCGACTTTTGGATAAATATTCAAATAATCAAGTTCCCACTGCCAGCATCCCGTTTAGCCAAATCCAGTCTAATTTCTGCAGTAACTAAACCCAAGAAAAAGTCCACACCAAGCCCTGCTTTTACCCTTACCACCGAGCTTGCAGCTACAGATCAAATCTCTAAACCAACTCCTTACGATCCCTTTTTTAGTGTGTTAAGTGCTACCTTTGTGTCTTTGAACCAATCAAACCCAAACTTTACTAGTTCATGCTGGCTGTGCTATGATATAGAACCTCCTTTCTATGAAGGTGTTGCCCTCAATGTTCCTTTTAGTTACTCAGCAGAACCAAACCCACACCAGTGTAGATGGGACACCCCCCGGAGAGGAATCACTCTGAATCAAATCACAGGCCAAGGTAAGTGCTTTGGCAATGCAACCTTGGCAAAGCAAAAAGATAATGTCTGTAAAGAAATTATCAAACTTGATAAATCAACCAACAAAAAATGGGTAATCCCATCTGCATCAGGAATGTGGGTCTGTCACCAGTCTGGTGTGAGTCCCTGTGTGTTCCTTAACAAATTTAATGACTCTGCTGACTTTTGTGTCCAAGTTCTGATTGTTCCTAGAATCCTGTACCATCAAGAAGAAGAAGTGTACCACTTTTTAGAAGATCCCAACCGGCTCCACAAAAGAGAAGTAATAACAGGCATCACCATTGCGATGCTGCTTGGCCTGGGAGCTACTGGCCCAGCCACAGGCGTTTCAGCCCTCGTGAACCAACACCAAAGCCTTTCTCAACTGCAGATGACCATCGATGAAGACTTACAAAGAATTGAAAAATCCATTTCCTTTCTAGAAAAATCTGTTTCCTCTCTTTCAGAAGTCGTCCTCCAAAACAGACGAGGACTGGACCTCTTGCTACTGCAGCAAGGAGGCCTCTGTGCCGCCTTGAGAGAGGAATGCTGTTTCTATGCAGACCATACCGGAGCTGTACGAGACTCCATGGTCGAGTTAAGAGAAAGATTAGCCCAAAGAAAAAGAGAGAGAGAAGCCCAACAGGGATGGTTTGAATCTTGGTTCAACCAGTCTCCATGGCTGATCACCCTTGTTTCCTCTCTGATTGGCCCACTTACTATAATACTCCTGATGTTAATTTTTGGGCCTTGTGTACTAAACAAATTAATGTCGTTTGTTAGAAGCCGATTAGAAAAAGTTAACATTTTGCTAGTTAACCGCAGACAGCTGCTTTAAAGTGCACTTATTACATACATTTTGTATTGCTTCATTACATATATTTTGTATTGCCTTTTTTAACGTACTATATAGGTCTTGCTAACTTTTGCATTTCTATAACTTTATACTTTGTATGTTTTTAAAATAGTCATGAGGGAGGGGGGAAATGTAGCAGTTCAAGATAGTTACGGATAGGCGGTCGGATGATGTCGCGCTGTACGGGCAGGCAGAACCCCCCTTTCCTCCTCAGTAAAGGTCACTTGACCCCTAATTAGCCAATAACACCTAGTTTATAACGTAAGCAAAAGGAAGTGATGTAGCTAACACAAGTTATATAAACCCATGTAACACACTAATAAACGCCATTTGCCATCCACCACACTGGTGTCTGTGTGCTGATGGCCCGAGTGGTCTAGGGTTGACCGCCGTGCTGTTCCTGAACCAGGTCGCCACGCCTCACCTAGGGCAGCATCTCCCTCTTACCATAGCAGGAGAAGCAGGACTGATGCTCCACAGCTTTCTCTACTCCTGTAGAGCACAGAAAGCATTGGGAGCTCTTGTTTCAAGCTAAGCCAAAGATGCGCCCCCGTGTGAGCACATCCAAACTGGCTTGCCGTGTTCTCCCTCTTCCCGTGACAGGAGACGCACGACCGATGCTCCACAGCTTTCTTTCCTCATTTAGAGCACAGAAAACATTGGGATATCTTGTTTCAAGCTGAGCCAGAGATGCACCCCCGTCTGAGCACACCCAAACCGGCTTGTCGCGTTCTCCCTCTTCCCGTGACAGGAGACGCACGACCGATGCTCCACAGCTTTCTTTCTCATGTAGAGCACAGAAAAGCATTGGGATATCTTGTTTCAAGCTGAGCCAGAGATGCACCCCCGTGTGCAGCACACCCAAACCGGCTTGTCGCGTTCTCCCTCTTCCCGTGACAGGAGACGCACGACCGATGCTCCACAGCTTTCTTTTCTCATTTAGAGCACAGAAAGTATTGGGATATCTTGTTTCAAGCTGAGCCAGAGATGCAACCCCGTGTGAGCACACCCAAACCGGCTTGTCGCGTTCTCCCTCTTCCCGTGACAGGAGACGCACGACCGATGCTCCACAGCTTTCTTTTCTCATTTAGAGCACAGAAAGGATTGGGATATCTTGTTTCAAGCTGAGCCAGAGATGCACCCCTCATCCAGCACACCCAAACCGGCTTGTTACATTCTCCCTCTTCCCGTGACAGGAGACGCACGACCGATGCTCCATTGCTTTCTCTGCTCCTGTAGAGCACAGAAAACATTGGGAGATCTTGTTTCAAGCTAAGCCAAAGATGCACCCACGTCTCAGCACACCCAAACCGGCTTGTCGCGCTCTCCCTCTTCCCGTGACAGGAGACGCACGACCGATGCTCCACAGCTTTCTTTTCTCATTTAGAGCACAGAAAGGATTGGGATATCTTGTTTCAAGCTGAGCCAGAGATGCACCCCTGTCCCAGCACACCCAAACCGGCTTGTCGCGTTCTCCCTCTTCCCGTGACAGGAGACGCACGACCGATGCTCCACAGCTTTCTTTTCTCATTTAGAGCACAGAAAACATTGGGAGCTTTGTTTCAAGCTAAGCCAAAGATGCACCCTCGTCCCAGCACACCCAAACCGGCTTGTCGCGTTCTCCCTCTTCCCGTGACAGGAGACGCACGACCGATGCTCCACAGCTTTCTTTTCTCATTTAGAGCACAGAAAGGAGTGGCAGATCTTGTTTCAAGCTGAGCCAGAGATGCACCCCCGTGCCTGCACACCCAAACCGGCTTGTCGCGTTCTCCCTCTTCCCGTGACAGGAGACGCACGACCGATGCTCCACAGCTTTCTTTTCTCATTTAGAGCACAGAAAGGATTGGGATATCTTGTTTCAAGCTGAGCCAGAGATGCACCCCCGTGTGAGCACACCCAAACCGGCTTGTCGCGTTCTCCCTCTTCCCGTGACAGGAGACGCACGACCGATGCTCCACAGCTTTCTTTTCTCATTTAGAGCACAGAAAAGGATTGGGATATCTTGTTTCAAGCTGAGCCAGAGTTGCACCCCGGGTCCAGCACACCCAAACCGGCTTGTCGCGTTCTCCCTCTTCCCGTGACAGGAGACGCACGACCGATGCTCCACAGCTTTCTTTTCTCATTTAGAGCACAGAAAGGATTGGGATATCTTGTTTCAAGCTGAGCCAGAGATGCACCCCCCGTGTCAGCACACCCAAACCGGCTTGTCGCGTTCTCCCTCTTCCCGTGACAGGAGACGCACGACCGATGCTCCACAGCTTTCTTTTCTCATTTAGAGCACAGAAAGGATTGGGATATCTTGTTTCAAGCTGAGCCAGAGATGCACCCTCGTCCCAGCACACCCAAACCGGCTTGTCGCGTTCTCCCTCTTCCCGTGACAGGAGACGCACTACCGATGCTCCACAGCTTTCTTTTCTCATTTAGAGCACAGAAAGGATTGGGATATCTTGTTTCAAGCTGAGCCAGAGATGCACCCCCGTGTGAGCACACCCAAACCGGCTTGTCGCGTTCTCCCTCTTCCCGTGACAGGAGACGCACGACCGATGCTCCACAGCTTTCTTTTCTCATTTAGAGCACAGAAAGGATTGGGATATCTTGTTTCAAGCTGAGCCAGAGATGCACCCCCGTGTCAGCACACCCAAACCGGCTTGTCGCGTTCTCCCTCTTCCCGTGACAGGAGACGCACGACCGATGCTCCACAGCTTTCTTTTCTCATTTAGAGCACAGAAAGGATTGGGATATCTTGTTTCAAGCTGAGCCAGAGATGCACCCCCGTGTGAGCACACCCAAACCGGCTTGTCGCGTTCTCCCTCTTCCCGTGACAGGAGACGCACGACCGATGCTCCACAGCTTTCTTTTCTCATTTAGAGCACAGAAAGGATTGGGATATCTTGTTTCAAGCTGAGCCAGAGATGCACCCCGTTTTGAGCACACCCAAACCGGCTTGTCGCGTTCTCCCTCTTCCCGTGACAGGAGACGCACGACCGATGCTCCACAGCTTTCTTTTCTCATTTAGAGCACAGAAAGGATTGGGATATCTTGTTTCAAGCTGAGCCAGAGATGCACCCTCGTTCCAGCACACCCAAACCGGCTTGTCGCGTTCTCCCTCTTCCCGTGACAGGAGACGCACGACCGATGCTCCACAGCTTTCTTTTCTCATTTAGAGCACAGAAAGGATTGGGATATCTTGTTTCAAGCTGAGCCAGAGATGCACCCATCTGTCAGCACACCCAAACCGGCTTGTCGCGTTCTCCCTCTTCCCGTGACAGGAGACGCACGACCGATGCTCCACAGCTTTCTTTTCTCATTTAGAGCACAGAAAGGATTGGGATATCTTGTTTCAAGCTGAGCCAGAGATGCACCCCCGTGTGAGCACACCCAAACCGGCTTGTCGCGTTCTCCCTCTTCCCGTGACAGGAGACGCACGACCGATGCTCCACAGCTTTCTTTTCTCATTTAGAGCACAGAAAACATTGGGATATCTTGTTAACAAGCTGAGCCAGAGATGCACCCCCGTGCCAGCACACCCAAACCGGCTTGTCGCGTTCTCCCTCTTCCCGTGACAGGAGACGCACGACCGATGCTCCACAGCTTTCTTTTCTCATTTAGAGCACAGAAAGGATTGGGATATCTTGTTTCAAGCTGAGCCAGAGATGCACCCCCGTGTGAGCACACCCAAACCGGCTTGTCGCGTTCTCCCTCTTCCCGTGACAGGAGACGCACGACCGATGCTCCACAGCTTTCTTTTCTCATTTAGAGCACAGAAAGGATTGGGATATCTTGTTTCAAGCTGAGCCAGAGATGCACCCCCGTGTGAGCACACCCAAACCGGCTTGTCGCGTTCTCCCTCTTCCCGTGACAGGAGACGCACGACCGATGCTCCACAGCTTTCTTTTCTCATTTAGAGCACAGAAAGGATTGGGATATCTTGTTTCAAGCTGAGCCAGAGATGCACCCCCGTGTGAGCACACCCAAACCGGCTTGTCGCGTTCTCCCTCTTCCCGTGACAGGAGACGCACGACCGATGCTCCACAGCTTTCTTTTCTCATTTAGAGCACAGAAAGGATTGGGATATCTTGTTTCAAGCTGAGCCAGAGATGCACCCCCGTGTGAGCACACCCAAACCGGCTTGTCGCGTTCTCCCTCTTCCCGTGACAGGAGACGCACGACCGATGCTCCACAGCTTTCTTTTCTCATTTAGAGCACAGAAAACATTGGGATATCTTGTTTCAAGCTGAGCCAGAGATGCACCCCTCGTGCCAGCACACCCAAACCGGCTTGTCGCGTTCTCCCTCTTCCCGTGACAGGAGACGCACGACCGATGCTCCACAGCTTTCTTTTCTCATTTAGAGCACAGAAAGGATTGGGATATCTTGTTTCAAGCTGAGCCAGAGATGCACCCCCGTGTGAGCACACCCAAACCGGCTTGTCGCGTTCTCCCTCTTCCCGTGACAGGAGACGCACGACCGATGCTCCACAGCTTTCTTTTCTCATTTAGAGCACAGAAAGGATTGGGATATCTTGTTTCAAGCTGAGCCAGAGATGCACCCCCGTGTGAGCACACCCAAACCGGCTTGTCGCGTTCTCCCTCTTCCCGTGACAGGAGACGCACGACCGATGCTCCACAGCTTTCTTTTCTCATTTAGAGCACAGAAAGGATTGGGATATCTTGTTTCAAGCTGAGCCAGAGATGCACCCCCGTGTCAGCACACCCAAACCGGCTTGTCGCGTTCTCCCTCTTCCCGTGACAGGAGACGCACGACCGATGCTCCACAGCTTTCTTTTCTCATTTAGAGCACAGAAAGCATTGGGATATCTTGTTTCAAGCTGAGCCAGAGATGCACCCCCGTGTGAGCACACCCAAACCGGCTTGTCGCGTTCTCCCTCTTCCCGTGACAGGAGACGCACGACCGATGCTCCACAGCTTTCTTTTCTCATTTAGAGCACAGAAAGGATTGGGATATCTTGTTTCAAGCTGAGCCAGAGATGCACCCCCGTGTCAGCACACCCAAACCGGCTTGTCGCGTTCTCCCTCTTCCCGTGACAGGAGACGCACGACCGATGCTCCACAGCTTTCTTTTCTCATTTAGAGCACAGAAAGCATTGGGATATCTTGTTTCAAGCTGAGCCAGAGATGCACCCCCGTGTGAGCACACCCAAACCGGCTTGTCGCGTTCTCCCTCTTCCCGTGACAGGAGACGCACGACCGATGCTCCACAGCTTTCTTTTCTCATTTAGAGCACAGAAAGGATTGGGATATCTTGTTTCAAGCTGAGCCAGAGATGCACCCCCGTGTCAGCACACCCAAACCGGCTTGTCGCGTTCTCCCTCTTCCCGTGACAGGAGACGCACGACCGATGCTCCACAGCTTTCTTTTCTCATTTAGAGCACAGAAAGGATTGGGATATCTTGTTTCAAGCTGAGCCAGAGATGCACCCCCGTGTGAGCACACCCAAACCGGCTTGTCGCGTTCTCCCTCTTCCCGTGACAGGAGACGCACGACCGATGCTCCACAGCTTTCTTTTCTCATTTAGAGCACAGAAAACATTGGGATATCTTGTTTCAAGCTGAGCCAGAGATGCACCCCGTGTGAGCACACCCAAACCGGCTTGTCGCGTTCTCCCTCTTCCCGTGACAGGAGACGCACGACCGATGCTCCACAGCTTTCTTTTCTCATTTAGAGCACAGAAAGGATTGGGATATCTTGTTTCAAGCTGAGCCAGAGATGCACCCCCGTGTGAGCACACCCAAACCGGCTTGTCGCGTTCTCCCTCTTCCCGTGACAGGAGACGCACGACCGATGCTCCACAGCTTTCTTTTCTCATTTAGAGCACAGAAAAGATTGGGATATCTTGTTTCAAGCTGAGCCAGAGATGCACCCCCGTGTGAGCACACCCAAACCGGCTTGTCGCGTTCTCCCTCTTCCCGTGACAGGAGACGCACGACCGATGCTCCACAGCTTTCTTTTCTCATTTAGAGCACAGAAAGGATTGGGATATCTTGTTTCAAGCTGAGCCAGAGATGCACCCCCGTGTGAGCACACCCAAACCGGCTTGTCGCGTTCTCCCTCTTCCCGTGACAGGAGACGCACGACCGATGCTCCACAGCTTTCTTTTCTCATTTAGAGCACAGAAAACGATTGGGATATCTTGTTTCAAGCTGAGCCAGAGATGCACCCCCGTGTGAGCACACCCAAACCGGCTTGTCGCGTTCTCCCTCTTCCCGTGACAGGAGACGCACGACCGATGCTCCACAGCTTTCTTTTCTCATTTAGAGCACAGAAAACATTGGGATATCTTGTTTCAAGCTGAGCCAGAGATGCACCCCCGTGTGAGCACACCCAAACCGGCTTGTCGCGTTCTCCCTCTTCCCGTGACAGGAGACGCACGACCGATGCTCCACAGCTTTCTTTTCTCATTTAGAGCACAGAAAAGCATTGGGATATCTTGTTTCAAGCTGAGCCAGAGATGCACCCCCGTGTGAGCACACCCAAACCGGCTTGTCGCGTTCTCCCTCTTCCCGTGACAGGAGACGCACGACCGATGCTCCACAGCTTTCTTTTCTCATTTAGAGCACAGAAAACATTGGATATCTTGTTTCAAGCTGAGCCAGAGATGCACCCCCGTGTGAGCACACCCAAACCGGCTTGTCGCGTTCTCCCTCTTCCCGTGACAGGAGACGCACGACCGATGCTCCACAGCTTTCTTTTCTCATTTAGAGCACAGAAAACATTGGGATATCTTGTTTCAAGCTGAGCCAGAGATGCACCCCCGTGTGCAGCACACCCAAACCGGCTTGTCGCGTTCTCCCTCTTCCCGTGACAGGAGACGCACGACCGATGCTCCACAGCTTTCTTTTCTCATTTAGAGCACAGAAAACATTGGGATATCTTGTTTCAAGCTGAGCCAGAGATGCACCCCCGTGTGAGCACACCCAAACCGGCTTGTCGCGTTCTCCCTCTTCCCGTGACAGGAGACGCACGACCGATGCTCCACAGCTTTCTTTTCTCATTTAGAGCACAGAAAGGATTGGGATATCTTGTTTCAAGCTGAGCCAGAGATGCACCCCCGTGTGAGCACACCCAAACCGGCTTGTCGCGTTCTCCCTCTTCCCGTGACAGGAGACGCACGACCGATGCTCCACAGCTTTCTTTTCTCATTTAGAGCACAGAAAGGATTGGGATATCTTGTTTCAAGCTGAGCCAGAGATGCACCCCCGTGTGAGCACACCCAAACCGGCTTGTCGCGTTCTCCCTCTTCCCGTGACAGGAGACGCACGACCGATGCTCCACAGCTTTCTTTTCTCATTTAGAGCACAGAAAACATTGGGATATCTTGTTTCAAGCTGAGCCAGAGATGCACCCCCGTGTGAGCACACCCAAACCGGCTTGTCGCGTTCTCCCTCTTCCCGTGACAGGAGACGCACGACCGATGCTCCACAGCTTTCTTTTCTCATTTAGAGCACAGAAAACATTGGGATATCTTGTTTCAAGCTGAGCCAGAGATGCACCCCCGTGTGAGCACACCCAAACCGGCTTGTCGCGTTCTCCCTCTTCCCGTGACAGGAGACGCACGACCGATGCTCCACAGCTTTCTTTTCTCATTTAGAGCACAGAAAGGATTGGGATATCTTGTTTCAAGCTGAGCCAGAGATGCACCCCCGTGTGAGCACACCCAAACCGGCTTGTCGCGTTCTCCCTCTTCCCGTGACAGGAGACGCACGACCGATGCTCCACAGCTTTCTTTTCTCATTTAGAGCACAGAAAGCATTGGGATATCTTGTTTCAAGCTGAGCCAGAGATGCACCCCCGTGTGAGCACACCCAAACCGGCTTGTCGCGTTCTCCCTCTTCCCGTGACAGGAGACGCACGACCGATGCTCCACAGCTTTCTTTTCTCATTTAGAGCACAGAAAACATTGGGATATCTTGTTTCAAGCTGAGCCAGAGATGCACCCCCGTGTGAGCACACCCAAACCGGCTTGTCGCGTTCTCCCTCTTCCCGTGACAGGAGACGCACGACCGATGCTCCACAGCTTTCTTTTCTCATTTAGAGCACAGAAAACATTGGGATATCTTGTTTCAAGCTGAGCCAGAGATGCACCCCCGTGTGAGCACACCCAAACCGGCTTGTCGCGTTCTCCCTCTTCCCGTGACAGGAGACGCACGACCGATGCTCCACAGCTTTCTTTTCTCATTTAGAGCACAGAAAACATTGGGATATCTTGTTTCAAGCTGAGCCAGAGATGCACCCCCGTGTGAGCACACCCAAACCGGCTTGTCGCGTTCTCCCTCTTCCCGTGACAGGAGACGCACGACCGATGCTCCACAGCTTTCTTTTCTCATTTAGAGCACAGAAAACATTGGGATATCTTGTTTCAAGCTGAGCCAGAGATGCACCCCCGTGTGAGCACACCCAAACCGGCTTGTCGCGTTCTCCCTCTTCCCGTGACAGGAGACGCACGACCGATGCTCCACAGCTTTCTTTTCTCATTTAGAGCACAGAAAGGATTGGGATATCTTGTTTCAAGCTGAGCCAGAGATGCACCCCCGTGTGCAGCACACCCAAACCGGCTTGTCGCGTTCTCCCTCTTCCCGTGACAGGAGACGCACGACCGATGCTCCACAGCTTTCTTTTCTCATTTAGAGCACAGAAAACATTGGGATATCTTGTTTCAAGCTGAGCCAGAGATGCACCCCCGTGTGAGCACACCCAAACCGGCTTGTCGCGTTCTCCCTCTTCCCGTGACAGGAGACGCACGACCGATGCTCCACAGCTTTCTTTTCTCATTTAGAGCACAGAAAACATTGGGATATCTTGTTTCAAGCTGAGCCAGAGATGCACCCCCGTGTGAGCACACCCAAACCGGCTTGTCGCGTTCTCCCTCTTCCCGTGACAGGAGACGCACGACCGATGCTCCACAGCTTTCTTTTCTCATTTAGAGCACAGAAAGGATTGGGATATCTTGTTTCAAGCTGAGCCAGAGATGCACCCCCGTGTGAGCACACCCAAACCGGCTTGTCGCGTTCTCCCTCTTCCCGTGACAGGAGACGCACGACCGATGCTCCACAGCTTTCTTTTCTCATTTAGAGCACAGAAAACATTGGGATATCTTGTTTCAAGCTGAGCCAGAGATGCACCCCCGTGTGAGCACACCCAAACCGGCTTGTCGCGTTCTCCCTCTTCCCGTGACAGGAGACGCACGACCGATGCTCCACAGCTTTCTTTTCTCATTTAGAGCACAGAAAACATTGGGATATCTTGTTTCAAGCTGAGCCAGAGATGCACCCCCGTGTGAGCACACCCAAACCGGCTTGTCGCGTTCTCCCTCTTCCCGTGACAGGAGACGCACGACCGATGCTCCACAGCTTTCTTTTCTCATTTAGAGCACAGAAAAGCATTGGGATATCTTGTTTCAAGCTGAGCCAGAGATGCACCCCCGTGTGAGCACACCCAAACCGGCTTGTCGCGTTCTCCCTCTTCCCGTGACAGGAGACGCACGACCGATGCTCCACAGCTTTCTTTTCTCATTTAGAGCACAGAAAGCATTGGGATATCTTGTTTCAAGCTGAGCCAGAGATGCACCCCCGTGTGAGCACACCCAAACCGGCTTGTCGCGTTCTCCCTCTTCCCGTGACAGGAGACGCACGACCGATGCTCCACAGCTTTCTTTTCTCATTTAGAGCACAGAAAACATTGGGATATCTTGTTTCAAGCTGAGCCAGAGATGCACCCCCGTGTGAGCACACCCAAACCGGCTTGTCGCGTTCTCCCTCTTCCCGTGACAGGAGACGCACGACCGATGCTCCACAGCTTTCTTTTCTCATTTAGAGCACAGAAAAGGATTGGGATATCTTGTTTCAAGCTGAGCCAGAGATGCACCCCCGTGTGAGCACACCCAAACCGGCTTGTCGCGTTCTCCCTCTTCCCGTGACAGGAGACGCACGACCGATGCTCCACAGCTTTCTTTTCTCATTTAGAGCACAGAAACGATTGGGATATCTTGTTTCAAGCTGAGCCAGAGATGCACCCCCGTGTGAGCACACCCAAACCGGCTTGTCGCGTTCTCCCTCTTCCCGTGACAGGAGACGCACGACCGATGCTCCACAGCTTTCTTTTCTCATTTAGAGCACAGAAAACATTGGGATATCTTGTTTCAAGCTGAGCCAGAGATGCACCCCCGTGTGAGCACACCCAAACCGGCTTGTCGCGTTCTCCCTCTTCCCGTGACAGGAGACGCACGACCGATGCTCCACAGCTTTCTTTTCTCATTTAGAGCACAGAAAACATTGGGATATCTTGTTTCAAGCTGAGCCAGAGATGCACCCCCGTGTGAGCACACCCAAACCGGCTTGTCGCGTTCTCCCTCTTCCCGTGACAGGAGACGCACGACCGATGCTCCACAGCTTTCTTTTCTCATTTAGAGCACAGAAACGATTGGGATATCTTGTTTCAAGCTGAGCCAGAGATGCACCCCCGTGTGAGCACACCCAAACCGGCTTGTCGCGTTCTCCCTCTTCCCGTGACAGGAGACGCACGACCGATGCTCCACAGCTTTCTTTTCTCATTTAGAGCACAGAAAGGATTGGGATATCTTGTTTCAAGCTGAGCCAGAGATGCACCCCCGTGTGAGCACACCCAAACCGGCTTGTCGCGTTCTCCCTCTTCCCGTGACAGGAGACGCACGACCGATGCTCCACAGCTTTCTTTTCTCATTTAGAGCACAGAAAACATTGGGATATCTTGTTTCAAGCTGAGCCAGAGATGCACCCCCGTGTGAGCACACCCAAACCGGCTTGTCGCGTTCTCCCTCTTCCCGTGACAGGAGACGCACGACCGATGCTCCACAGCTTTCTTTTCTCATTTAGAGCACAGAAAGCATTGGGATATCTTGTTTCAAGCTGAGCCAGAGATGCACCCCCGTGTGAGCACACCCAAACCGGCTTGTCGCGTTCTCCCTCTTCCCGTGACAGGAGACGCACGACCGATGCTCCACAGCTTTCTTTTCTCATTTAGAGCACAGAAAACATTGGGATATCTTGTTTCAAGCTGAGCCAGAGATGCACCCCCGTGTGAGCACACCCAAACCGGCTTGTCGCGTTCTCCCTCTTCCCGTGACAGGAGACGCACGACCGATGCTCCACAGCTTTCTTTTCTCATTTAGAGCACAGAAAACATTGGGATATCTTGTTTCAAGCTGAGCCAGAGATGCACCCCCGTGTGAGCACACCCAAACCGGCTTGTCGCGTTCTCCCTCTTCCCGTGACAGGAGACGCACGACCGATGCTCCACAGCTTTCTTTTCTCATTTAGAGCACAGAAAACATTGGGATATCTTGTTTCAAGCTGAGCCAGAGATGCACCCCCGTGTGAGCACACCCAAACCGGCTTGTCGCGTTCTCCCTCTTCCCGTGACAGGAGACGCACGACCGATGCTCCACAGCTTTCTTTTCTCATTTAGAGCACAGAAAACATTGGGATATCTTGTTTCAAGCTGAGCCAGAGATGCACCCCCGTGTGAGCACACCCAAACCGGCTTGTCGCGTTCTCCCTCTTCCCGTGACAGGAGACGCACGACCGATGCTCCACAGCTTTCTTTTCTCATTTAGAGCACAGAAAACATTGGGATATCTTGTTTCAAGCTGAGCCAGAGATGCACCCCCGTGTGAGCACACCCAAACCGGCTTGTCGCGTTCTCCCTCTTCCCGTGACAGGAGACGCACGACCGATGCTCCACAGCTTTCTTTTCTCATTTAGAGCACAGAAAACATTGGCATATCTTGTTTCAAGCTGAGCCAGAGATGCACCCCCGTGTGAGCACACCCAAACCGGCTTGTCGCGTTCTCCCTCTTCCCGTGACAGGAGACGCACGACCGATGCTCCACAGCTTTCTTTTCTCATTTAGAGCACAGAAAACATTGGGATATCTTGTTTCAAGCTGAGCCAGAGATGCACCCCCGTGTGAGCACACCCAAACCGGCTTGTCGCGTTCTCCCTCTTCCCGTGACAGGAGACGCACGACCGATGCTCCACAGCTTTCTTTTCTCATTTAGAGCACAGAAAACGTTGGGATATCTTGTTTCAAGCTGAGCCAGAGATGCACCCCCGTGTGAGCACACCCAAACCGGCTTGTCGCGTTCTCCCTCTTCCCGTGACAGGAGACGCACGACCGATGCTCCACAGCTTTCTTTTCTCATTTAGAGCACAGAAAACATTGGGATATCTTGTTTCAAGCTGAGCCAGAGATGCACCCCCGTGTGAGCACACCCAAACCGGCTTGTCGCGTTCTCCCTCTTCCCGTGACAGGAGACGCACGACCGATGCTCCACAGCTTTCTTTTCTCATTTAGAGCACAGAAACGATTGGGATATCTTGTTTCAAGCTGAGCCAGAGATGCACCCCCGTGTGAGCACACCCAAACCGGCTTGTCGCGTTCTCCCTCTTCCCGTGACAGGAGACGCACGACCGATGCTCCACAGCTTTCTTTTCTCATTTAGAGCACAGAAAACATTGGGATATCTTGTTTCAAGCTGAGCCAGAGATGCACCCCCGTGTGAGCACACCCAAACCGGCTTGTCGCGTTCTCCCTCTTCCCGTGACAGGAGACGCACGACCGATGCTCCACAGCTTTCTTTTCTCATTTAGAGCACAGAAAACAATTGGGATATCTTGTTTCAAGCTGAGCCAGAGATGCACCCCCGTGTGAGCACACCCAAACCGGCTTGTCGCGTTCTCCCTCTTCCCGTGACAGGAGACGCACGACCGATGCTCCACAGCTTTCTTTTCTCATTTAGAGCACAGAAAGGATTGGGATATCTTGTTTCAAGCTGAGCCAGAGATGCACCCCCGTGTGAGCACACCCAAACCGGCTTGTCGCGTTCTCCCTCTTCCCGTGACAGGAGACGCACGACCGATGCTCCACAGCTTTCTTTTCTCATTTAGAGCACAGAAAACATTGGGATATCTTGTTTCAAGCTGAGCCAGAGATGCACCCCCGTGTGAGCACACCCAAACCGGCTTGTCGCGTTCTCCCTCTTCCCGTGACAGGAGACGCACGACCGATGCTCCACAGCTTTCTTTTCTCATTTAGAGCACAGAAAACATTGGGATATCTTGTTTCAAGCTGAGCCAGAGATGCACCCCCGTGTGAGCACACCCAAACCGGCTTGTCGCGTTCTCCCTCTTCCCGTGACAGGAGACGCACGACCGATGCTCCACAGCTTTCTTTTCTCATTTAGAGCACAGAAAACATTGGGATATCTTGTTTCAAGCTGAGCCAGAGATGCACCCCCGTGTGAGCACACCCAAACCGGCTTGTCGCGTTCTCCCTCTTCCCGTGACAGGAGACGCACGACCGATGCTCCACAGCTTTCTTTTCTCATTTAGAGCACAGAAAACATTGGGATATCTTGTTTCAAGCTGAGCCAGAGATGCACCCCCGTGTGAGCACACCCAAACCGGCTTGTCGCGTTCTCCCTCTTCCCGTGACAGGAGACGCACGACCGATGCTCCACAGCTTTCTTTTCTCATTTAGAGCACAGAAAACATTGGGATATCTTGTTTCAAGCTGAGCCAGAGATGCACCCCCGTGTGAGCACACCCAAACCGGCTTGTCGCGTTCTCCCTCTTCCCGTGACAGGAGACGCACGACCGATGCTCCACAGCTTTCTTTTCTCATTTAGAGCACAGAAAACATTGGGATATCTTGTTTCAAGCTGAGCCAGAGATGCACCCCCGTGTGAGCACACCCAAACCGGCTTGTCG
The DNA here is from genome assembly GCA_014839755.1 of Sylvia borin. NCBI lineage: Eukaryota > Metazoa > Chordata > Aves > Passeriformes > Sylviidae > Sylvia > Sylvia borin. The sequence continues at coordinate 6,685 of JACEWE010000079.1, read as the reverse complement.
CGTTCTCCCTCTTCCCGTGACAGGAGACGCACGACCGATGCTCCACAGCTTTCTTTTCTCATTTAGAGCACAGAAAACATTGGGATATCTTGTTTCAAGCTGAGCCAGAGATGCACCCCCGTGTGAGCACACCCAAACCGGCTTGTCGCGTTCTCCCTCTTCCCGTGACAGGAGACGCACGACCGATGCTCCACAGCTTTCTTTTCTCATTTAGAGCACAGAAACGATTGGGATATCTTGTTTCAAGCTGAGCCAGAGATGCACCCCCGTGTGAGCACACCCAAACCGGCTTGTCGCGTTCTCCCTCTTCCCGTGACAGGAGACGCACGACCGATGCTCCACAGCTTTCTTTTCTCATTTAGAGCACAGAAAACATTGGGATATCTTGTTTCAAGCTGAGCCAGAGATGCACCCCCGTGTGAGCACACCCAAACCGGCTTGTCGCGTTCTCCCTCTTCCCGTGACAGGAGACGCACGACCGATGCTCCACAGCTTTCTTTTCTCATTTAGAGCACAGAAAACATTGGGATATCTTGTTTCAAGCTGAGCCAGAGATGCACCCCCGTGTGAGCACACCCAAACCGGCTTGTCGCGTTCTCCCTCTTCCCGTGACAGGAGACGCACGACCGATGCTCCACAGCTTTCTTTTCTCATTTAGAGCACAGAAACGATTGGGATATCTTGTTTCAAGCTGAGCCAGAGATGCACCCCCGTGTGAGCACACCCAAACCGGCTTGTCGCGTTCTCCCTCTTCCCGTGACAGGAGACGCACGACCGATGCTCCACAGCTTTCTTTTCTCATTTAGAGCACAGAAACGATTGGGATATCTTGTTTCAAGCTGAGCCAGAGATGCACCCCCGTGTGAGCACACCCAAACCGGCTTGTCGCGTTCTCCCTCTTCCCGTGACAGGAGACGCACGACCGATGCTCCACAGCTTTCTTTTCTCATTTAGAGCACAGAAAACATTGGGATATCTTGTTTCAAGCTGAGCCAGAGATGCACCCCCGTGTGAGCACACCCAAACCGGCTTGTCGCGTTCTCCCTCTTCCCGTGACAGGAGACGCACGACCGATGCTCCACAGCTTTCTTTTCTCATTTAGAGCACAGAAAAGCATTGGGATATCTTGTTTCAAGCTGAGCCAGAGATGCACCCCCGTGTGAGCACACCCAAACCGGCTTGTCGCGTTCTCCCTCTTCCCGTGACAGGAGACGCACGACCGATGCTCCACAGCTTTCTTTTCTCATTTAGAGCACAGAAAACATTGGGATATCTTGTTTCAAGCTGAGCCAGAGATGCACCCCCGTGTGAGCACACCCAAACCGGCTTGTCGCGTTCTCCCTCTTCCCGTGACAGGAGACGCACGACCGATGCTCCACAGCTTTCTTTTCTCATTTAGAGCACAGAAAGGATTGGGATATCTTGTTTCAAGCTGAGCCAGAGATGCACCCCCGTGTGAGCACACCCAAACCGGCTTGTCGCGTTCTCCCTCTTCCCGTGACAGGAGACGCACGACCGATGCTCCACAGCTTTCTTTTCTCATTTAGAGCACAGAAAACATTGGGATATCTTGTTTCAAGCTGAGCCAGAGATGCACCCCCGTGTGAGCACACCCAAACCGGCTTGTCGCGTTCTCCCTCTTCCCGTGACAGGAGACGCACGACCGATGCTCCACAGCTTTCTTTTCTCATTTAGAGCACAGAAAACATTGGGATATCTTGTTTCAAGCTGAGCCAGAGATGCACCCCCGTGTGAGCACACCCAAACCGGCTTGTCGCGTTCTCCCTCTTCCCGTGACAGGAGACGCACGACCGATGCTCCACAGCTTTCTTTTCTCATTTAGAGCACAGAAAACATTGGGATATCTTGTTTCAAGCTGAGCCAGAGATGCACCCCCGTGTGAGCACACCCAAACCGGCTTGTCGCGTTCTCCCTCTTCCCGTGACAGGAGACGCACGACCGATGCTCCACAGCTTTCTTTTCTCATTTAGAGCACAGAAAACATTGGGATATCTTGTTTCAAGCTGAGCCAGAGATGCACCCCCGTGTGAGCACACCCAAACCGGCTTGTCGCGTTCTCCCTCTTCCCGTGACAGGAGACGCACGACCGATGCTCCACAGCTTTCTTTTCTCATTTAGAGCACAGAAAACATTGGGATATCTTGTTTCAAGCTGAGCCAGAGATGCACCCCCGTGTGAGCACACCCAAACCGGCTTGTCGCGTTCTCCCTCTTCCCGTGACAGGAGACGCACGACCGATGCTCCACAGCTTTCTTTTCTCATTTAGAGCACAGAAAACATTGGGATATCTTGTTTCAAGCTGAGCCAGAGATGCACCCCCGTGTGAGCACACCCAAACCGGCTTGTCGCGTTCTCCCTCTTCCCGTGACAGGAGACGCACGACCGATGCTCCACAGCTTTCTTTTCTCATTTAGAGCACAGAAAACATTGGCATATCTTGTTTCAAGCTGAGCCAGAGATGCACCCCCGTGTGAGCACACCCAAACCGGCTTGTCGCGTTCTCCCTCTTCCCGTGACAGGAGACGCACGACCGATGCTCCACAGCTTTCTTTTCTCATTTAGAGCACAGAAAACATTGGGATATCTTGTTTCAAGCTGAGCCAGAGATGCACCCCCGTGTGAGCACACCCAAACCGGCTTGTCGCGTTCTCCCTCTTCCCGTGACAGGAGACGCACGACCGATGCTCCACAGCTTTCTTTTCTCATTTAGAGCACAGAAAACATTGGGATATCTTGTTTCAAGCTGAGCCAGAGATGCACCCCCGTGTGAGCACACCCAAACCGGCTTGTCGCGTTCTCCCTCTTCCCGTGACAGGAGACGCACGACCGATGCTCCACAGCTTTCTTTTCTCATTTAGAGCACAGAAAACATTGGCATATCTTGTTTCAAGCTGAGCCAGAGATGCACCCCCGTGTGAGCACACCCAAACCGGCTTGTCGCGTTCTCCCTCTTCCCGTGACAGGAGACGCACGACCGATGCTCCACAGCTTTCTTTTCTCATTTAGAGCACAGAAAAACATTGGGATATCTTGTTTCAAGCTGAGCCAGAGATGCACCCCCGTGTGAGCACACCCAAACCGGCTTGTCGCGTTCTCCCTCTTCCCGTGACAGGAGACGCACGACCGATGCTCCACAGCTTTCTTTTCTCATTTAGAGCACAGAAAACATTGGGATATCTTGTTTCAAGCTGAGCCAGAGATGCACCCCCGTGTGAGCACACCCAAACCGGCTTGTCGCGTTCTCCCTCTTCCCGTGACAGGAGACGCACGACCGATGCTCCACAGCTTTCTTTTCTCATTTAGAGCACAGAAAACATTGGGATATCTTGTTTCAAGCTGAGCCAGAGATGCACCCCCGTGTGAGCACACCCAAACCGGCTTGTCGCGTTCTCCCTCTTCCCGTGACAGGAGACGCACGACCGATGCTCCACAGCTTTCTTTTCTCATTTAGAGCACAGAAAACATTGGGATATCTTGTTTCAAGCTGAGCCAGAGATGCACCCCCGTGTGAGCACACCCAAACCGGCTTGTCGCGTTCTCCCTCTTCCCGTGACAGGAGACGCACGACCGATGCTCCACAGCTTTCTTTTCTCATTTAGAGCACAGAAAACATTGGGATATCTTGTTTCAAGCTGAGCCAGAGATGCACCCCCGTGTGAGCACACCCAAACCGGCTTGTCGCGTTCTCCCTCTTCCCGTGACAGGAGACGCACGACCGATGCTCCACAGCTTTCTTTTCTCATTTAGAGCACAGAAAACATTGGGATATCTTGTTTCAAGCTGAGCCAGAGATGCACCCCCGTGTGAGCACACCCAAACCGGCTTGTCGCGTTCTCCCTCTTCCCGTGACAGGAGACGCACGACCGATGCTCCACAGCTTTCTTTTCTCATTTAGAGCACAGAAAGCATTGGGATATCTTGTTTCAAGCTGAGCCAGAGATGCACCCCCGTGTGAGCACACCCAAACCGGCTTGTCGCGTTCTCCCTCTTCCCGTGACAGGAGACGCACGACCGATGCTCCACAGCTTTCTTTTCTCATTTAGAGCACAGAAAACATTGGGATATCTTGTTTCAAGCTGAGCCAGAGATGCACCCCCGTGTGAGCACACCCAAACCGGCTTGTCGCGTTCTCCCTCTTCCCGTGACAGGAGACGCACGACCGATGCTCCACAGCTTTCTTTTCTCATTTAGAGCACAGAAAAGCATTGGGATATCTTGTTTCAAGCTGAGCCAGAGATGCACCCCCGTGTGAGCACACCCAAACCGGCTTGTCGCGTTCTCCCTCTTCCCGTGACAGGAGACGCACGACCGATGCTCCACAGCTTTCTTTTCTCATTTAGAGCACAGAAAACATTGGGATATCTTGTTTCAAGCTGAGCCAGAGATGCACCCCCGTGTGAGCACACCCAAACCGGCTTGTCGCGTTCTCCCTCTTCCCGTGACAGGAGACGCACGACCGATGCTCCACAGCTTTCTTTTCTCATTTAGAGCACAGAAAAGCATTGGGATATCTTGTTTCAAGCTGAGCCAGAGATGCACCCCCGTGTGAGCACACCCAAACCGGCTTGTCGCGTTCTCCCTCTTCCCGTGACAGGAGACGCACGACCGATGCTCCACAGCTTTCTTTTCTCATTTAGAGCACAGAAAACATTGGGATATCTTGTTTCAAGCTGAGCCAGAGATGCACCCCCGTGTGAGCACACCCAAACCGGCTTGTCGCGTTCTCCCTCTTCCCGTGACAGGAGACGCACGACCGATGCTCCACAGCTTTCTTTTCTCATTTAGAGCACAGAAAAGCATTGGGATATCTTGTTTCAAGCTGAGCCAGAGATGCACCCCCGTGTGAGCACACCCAAACCGGCTTGTCGCGTTCTCCCTCTTCCCGTGACAGGAGACGCACGACCGATGCTCCACAGCTTTCTTTTCTCATTTAGAGCACAGAAAACATTGGGATATCTTGTTTCAAGCTGAGCCAGAGATGCACCCCCGTGTGAGCACACCCAAACCGGCTTGTCGCGTTCTCCCTCTTCCCGTGACAGGAGACGCACGACCGATGCTCCACAGCTTTCTTTTCTCATTTAGAGCACAGAAAACATTGGGATATCTTGTTTCAAGCTGAGCCAGAGATGCACCCCCGTGTGAGCACACCCAAACCGGCTTGTCGCGTTCTCCCTCTTCCCGTGACAGGAGACGCACGACCGATGCTCCACAGCTTTCTTTTCTCATTTAGAGCACAGAAAACATTGGGATATCTTGTTTCAAGCTGAGCCAGAGATGCACCCCCGTGTGAGCACACCCAAACCGGCTTGTCGCGTTCTCCCTCTTCCCGTGACAGGAGACGCACGACCGATGCTCCACAGCTTTCTTTTCTCATTTAGAGCACAGAAAACATTGGGATATCTTGTTTCAAGCTGAGCCAGAGATGCACCCCCGTGTGAGCACACCCAAACCGGCTTGTCGCGTTCTCCCTCTTCCCGTGACAGGAGACGCACGACCGATGCTCCACAGCTTTCTTTTCTCATTTAGAGCACAGAAAACATTGGGATATCTTGTTTCAAGCTGAGCCAGAGATGCACCCCCGTGTGAGCACACCCAAACCGGCTTGTCGCGTTCTCCCTCTTCCCGTGACAGGAGACGCACGACCGATGCTCCACAGCTTTCTTTTCTCATTTAGAGCACAGAAAACATTGGGATATCTTGTTTCAAGCTGAGCCAGAGATGCACCCCCGTGTGAGCACACCCAAACCGGCTTGTCGCGTTCTCCCTCTTCCCGTGACAGGAGACGCACGACCGATGCTCCACAGCTTTCTTTTCTCATTTAGAGCACAGAAAACATTGGGATATCTTGTTTCAAGCTGAGCCAGAGATGCACCCCCGTGTGAGCACACCCAAACCGGCTTGTCGCGTTCTCCCTCTTCCCGTGACAGGAGACGCACGACCGATGCTCCACAGCTTTCTTTTCTCATTTAGAGCACAGAAAACATTGGGATATCTTGTTTCAAGCTGAGCCAGAGATGCACCCCCGTGTGAGCACACCCAAACCGGCTTGTCGCGTTCTCCCTCTTCCCGTGACAGGAGACGCACGACCGATGCTCCACAGCTTTCTTTTCTCATTTAGAGCACAGAAAACATTGGGATATCTTGTTTCAAGCTGAGCCAGAGATGCACCCCCGTGTGAGCACACCCAAACCGGCTTGTCGCGTTCTCCCTCTTCCCGTGACAGGAGACGCACGACCGATGCTCCACAGCTTTCTTTTCTCATTTAGAGCACAGAAAACATTGGGATATCTTGTTTCAAGCTGAGCCAGAGATGCACCCCCGTGTGAGCACACCCAAACCGGCTTGTCGCGTTCTCCCTCTTCCCGTGACAGGAGACGCACGACCGATGCTCCACAGCTTTCTTTTCTCATTTAGAGCACAGAAAACATTGGGATATCTTGTTTCAAGCTGAGCCAGAGATGCACCCCCGTGTGAGCACACCCAAACCGGCTTGTCGCGTTCTCCCTCTTCCCGTGACAGGAGACGCACGACCGATGCTCCACAGCTTTCTTTTCTCATTTAGAGCACAGAAAAGCATTGGGATATCTTGTTTCAAGCTGAGCCAGAGATGCACCCCCGTGTGAGCACACCCAAACCGGCTTGTCGCGTTCTCCCTCTTCCCTTG
>JACEWE010000077.1:120788-226948 GCA_014839755.1 Sylvia borin | reverse complement strand
GGTGGGGCTGAGGGGTCATGGAGGGGTCATGGGGGTCATGGGGGGCTGGGGGGGTCATGGGGGGGTCATGGGTGGGGCTGAGGGGTCATGGAGGGGTCATGGGGGTCATGGGGGTCATGGGTGGGGCTGAGGGGTCATGGGGAGGTCTGAAAGGTTTTTTGGGGGGGTCTGAAGAGTTATGGAGGGGTCTGAGGGGTCATGGGGGGGTCAGAATGGTCACAGAGGGGTCATGGGGGGGCTGGGGGTCATGGGGGTCATGGAGGGGTCATGAGGGGTGGGCTGGGGGGTCTGAGGGGGTCATAGGGGAGGACTGGGGGGTCTGAGGGGTCATGGGGGGGTCAGAAAGTTTTTTTGGGGGGTCTGAAGAGTCATGGAGGGGTCTGAGGGGTCGTGGGGGGCTTAGAATGGCCATGGGGGTCAGAGGTCATGAGGGGTCATGGTGGGGTCAGAAAGGTCATAGGGGGGTCAGAATGACCACAGTGGGGTCAGAATGGCCATGGAGGGTCAGAGGGACCGTGGAGGGGGTCAGAGGGGTCATGGGAGGGTCATGGAGGGGTCAGAGGGGTCATGGGAGGGTCAGAATGTGACCATAGGGTGTCAGAATGACCACAGTGAGGTTAGAGGGGTCATGGTGGGATCAGAGAGGTCATGGTGGGGTCAGAGGGGTCATGGTGGGGTCAGAGGGGTCATGGGGCTCAGAGGGGCCATAGGGGGTCATGGTGGGGTCAGAGGGGCCATGGTGGGGTCAGAGGGGCCATGAGGGGTCATGGTTGGGTCCGAGAGGTCATGGTGGGGTCATAGAGGTCATGGTGGGCTCAGAGGGGCCTTGGAGGGATCAGAGGGGTCATGGGGGGTCATGGTGGGGTCAGAGAGGTCATGGTGGGGTCAGAGGGGTGATGGTGGGATCAGAGGGGCTGAGGGGGGTCATGGTGGGGTCATGGTGGGGTCCGAGAGGTCATGGTGGGGTCATGGTGGGGTCATAGAGGTCATGGTGGGGTCATGGTGGGGTCATAGAGGTCATGGTGGGCTCAGAGGGGTCATGGGGGATCAGAGGGGTCATGGGGCTCAGAGGGGCCATGAGGGGTCAGAGGGGCCATAGGGGGGTCATGATGGGGTCAGAGGGGTCATGGTGGGCTCAGAGGGACCATGGAGGGGTCAGAGGGGCCACAGTGAGCTCAGACAATCCACAGCTCATCACACCAAACTCACCCCAACCCCCTCCCCACAGCCGCAGACCCTCCACCTCCCGACGAAGACCCCTCCAGCACCACCACCACCACCACCACCACCCCCCCTACCACCACCACCACCACCACCACCACCACCGCCGCCCCCTGCCCATCCCCCCCCTGCCCTACCCCAACCCCCACCCCCGAGGAACCCCCCGGCGAGGACGACACCTCCTCCTCCTCCTCATCATCCTCCTCCTCGTCGGAGGCCGAAGCTCCGGTGCGCGGCCTGGCCGAAGAAGCCGTGCCGGCCGTTCTCCGCGCCTGCGTCAGCATGTTGGGGGTGCCCGTGGACCCCGACACGCTGCACGCCACGCTGCGCCTGTGCCTGCGCCTCACCAGGCAGCACAAACACGCGCTGCTCTTCGCCGAGCTGCGCTCCACGCGCACCATCCTGGCGCTGACGCAGAGCTCCGGCTTCACGGGCTTCACGCCGCTCGTGACGCTGCTCTTCCGCCACATCATCGAGGATCCCTGCACGCTGAGGCACACCATGGAGAAGGTAATGGGGAGGGGGGGAGGGGGAAAAGGGGGGTTGTGTCACTGTGGTGGCCCCATGGTGTGCTTGTGGTGTGCTCGAAATGTCCTCATGGTGTCCTCATGGTGTGCCCGAAATGTCTCCGTGGTGTTCTCATGGTATGCCCAGAATGTGCCTGTGGTGTCCCCAAAATGTTCCCATGGTGTCCTCGTGGTGTGCCTGAAATGTCCCCGTGGTGTGCCCAGAATGTCACCGTGGTGGCCCCATGGTGTCCTTGTAGTGTGCCCGAAATGTCCTCGTGGTGTCCTCATGGCATGCCCAGAATGTGCCTGTGGTGTGCTTGTGGTGTGCCCAAAATGTGCCCATGGTGTCCCCATGGTGTCCTCATGGTACACCCAAAATGTTCTCATGGTGTTCTCATGGTGTGCCCAAAATGTCCCCATGGTGTCCCCACAAGGTCCCCGTGGTGTCCTCATGGTGTCCCCATGGTGTGCTTGTGGTGTGCCCAAAAAGTGCCGATGGTGTCCCCATGGTGTCGCCATGGTGTCAGCCCAAAATGTCCCCATGGTGTTCTTGTGGTATGCCCAAAATGTCCCCATGGTATCCCTGCAAGGTCCTCGTGGTGTCCTTATGGTGTGCCTGAAATGTCCCCGTGGTGTGCTTGTGGTGTGCCCAAAATGTGCCCATGGTGTCCCCATAAGGTCCCCACAATGTTCTCATGAGATCCCCAAAATGTCCCCATGGTGTCCTCGTGGTATCCCCACAATGTCCCTGCAGTGTCTCCACAATATCCCGACGATGGCCCCTGCTGTCCCCACACTGTCCCCTGCTGTCCCCACGGTGTCCCCTGCTGTCCCCACGGTGTCCCCACACTGTCCCCACACTGTCCCCACGGTGTCCCCACACTGTCCTCTGCTGTCCCCACACAGGTGGTGAGGTCAGCGGCCACCAGCGGGGCTGGCAGCACCACGTCCGGGGTGGTTTGTGTCCCACCTGGGCTGTCCCCACAGTGTCCCCACACTGTCCCCACGGTGTCCCCACGGTGTCCCCTGCTGTCCCCACACAGGTGGTGAGGTCGGCGGCCACCAGCGGGGCTGGCAGCACCACGTCGGGGGTGGTTTGTGTCCCACCTGGGCTGTCCTCTGCTGTCCCCTGCTGTCCCCACACTGTCCCCTGCTGTCCCCACGGTGTCCCCTGCTGTCCCCACACAGGTGGTGAGGTCGGCGGCCACCAGCGGGGCTGGCAGCACCACGTCCGGGGTGGTTTGTGTCCCACCTGGACTGTCCCCACAGTGTCCCCTGCTGTCCCCACACTGTCCCCACACTGTCCTCACACTGTCCCCATGGTGTCCCCTGCTGTCCCCACACAGGTGGTGAGGTCAGCGGCCACCAGCGGGGCTGGCAGCACCACGTCGGGGGTGGTCTCTGGCAGCCTGGGCTGTCCCCTGCTGTCCCCACAGTGTCCCCACAGTGTCCCCACGGTGTCCCCTGCTGTCCCCACACTGTCCCCACGGTGTCCCCACACAGGTGGTGAGGTCGGCGGCCACCAGCGGGGCTGGCAGCACCACGTCCGGGGTGGTCTCTGGCAGCCTGGGCTCCCGGGAGGTGAATTACATCCTGCGGGTGCTGGGCCCCGCCGCCTGCCGCAGCCCCCACGTCTTCACCGAGGTGGCCACGGGCTGCATCCGCATCGCCCTGCCCGCGCCCCGCGGCTCCGGCACCGGTGAGGGCACCGGGGGGCGGGGAGGGGGGGGGGTGGGGGGTGGGGAGGGTCCTGGGGGGGGAATGAGGGTCCTGGAGAGGGGGTTGGGGGTCATGGGGGGGAGTAAGGGGGTCCTGGGGGGGAGTATTGGGGTGTGGGGGGACAGGGAGGGCGTCCTGGAGGGGAATTTGGGGTCCTGGGGGGGAGTATTGGGGTGTGGGAGGTCATGGAGGGTGCATGGGGATATTGAGGGGGTTCCTGGGGGGGAGTTGGGGGTCCTGGGGGGGAGTAGGGGGGTGTAGGGGGTCATATAGGGGAATTGGGGGTCCTGGAGGGGAATTTGGTGGTCCTGGGGGGGAGTAGGGGGGTCCTGGGGGGGAGTATGAGGATCCTGGGGGGGAGTAGGGGGGTGTGAGGGGTCATACAGGGGGAATTGGGGGTCCTGGGGGGGAGTGGGGGAGTCATAGAGGGGGAGTTATGGGTCCTGGGGGGCAGTGTGGGGGTCCTGGGGGGGAGTTGGGGGTCCTGGGGGGGAGTAAGGGGGTCCTGGGGGGGGAGTCGGGGGGTGTGGGGGACAAGGAGGGGGTCCTGGAGGGGAAGTTGGGGGTCCTGGGGGGGAGATGGGGGTCCTGGGGGGCAGTTTGAGGGCCGTGGAGGGGGAGTTAGGGGGCCTGGAGGGGTGTATTGGGGTGTGGGGGGACAGGGAGAGGGTCTGGAGAGGGAGTTTGGGGTCCTAGAGGGGAGTATGGGGGTCCTGGGGTGGAGAATGAGGGTCCTGGGGGGGAGTAGGGGGGTTCTGGGGGGTCATAGAGGGGAAATTGGGGGTGCTGGAGGGGGAGTAGGGGGGTGTGGGGGGTTATAGAGGGGGTCCTGGAGGGAGAATTTGGGGTCCTGGAGGGGAGTATTGGGGTCTAGGGGGTCATATAGGGGAATTTGGGGTTCTGGGGGGGAGAATGAGGGTCCTGGAGAGGGAGTTGGGGGTCCTGGAGGGGAGTATTGGGGTGTGGGGGGTCCTGGAGAGGGTCCTGGGTGGGAGTATAGGGGTCCTGGGGGGGAGTAGGGGGGTATGGGGGGACCTGGGGGGGAGAATGAGGGTCCTGGGGCAGAGAATGAGGGTCCTGGGGGGGAGTATGGGGATGTGGAGGGGAGTATGGGGGTCCTGGGGGGAAGTATGAGGATCCTGGAGAGGGAGTTGGGGGTCCTGGGGGGGAGTATAGGGGTGTGGGGGGTCCTGGAGGGCGAATTTGGGGTCCTGGAAGGTGCACAGGGCATGAGGGGAGTCATGGAGGGGACATTGGGGGTCCTGGAGGGGGCACAGGGACACTGAGGGGGGTCCTGGAGGGGACATTGGGGGTCCTGGGGGGCTCCTGGAGCGGACACAGGGCTGTTTGGGGGTCCTGGAGAGGGGCACAGGGACATTGTGGAGGTCCTAGAGGGGACATTGGGGGTCCTGGGGAGGTCCTAGAGGGGACATTGGGGGTCCTGGGGGGCTCCTGGAGCAGACACAGGGCTGTTTGGGTGTCCTGGAGGGGGCACAGGGACATTGTGGGGGTCCTAGAGGGGACACTGGGGGTCCTGGGGGGATCCTGGAGCAGACACAGGGCTGTTTGAGGGTCCTGGAGGGGGCACAGGGACATTGTGGGGGTCCTAGAGGGGACACTGGGGGTCCTGGGGGGCTCCTGGAGCAGACACAGGGCTGTTTGGGGGTCCTGGAGAGGGGCACAGGGACATTTGGGGTCCTGGAGGGGACATTGGGGGTCCTGGGGGGGACATTGGGGGTCCTGGAAGGGGCACAGGGACATTGTGGGGGTCCTGGGGGGGACATTGGGGGGTCCTAGAGGGGACATTGGGGGTCCTGGGGGGGACATTGGGGGTCCTGGAAGGGGCACAGGGACATTGGGGGGGTCCTGGGGGGGACATTGGGGTTCCTGGGGGGGACATTGGGGGTCCCGGGGGGCTCCTGGAGCAGGCACAGGGTTGTTCGGGGGTCCTAGAGGAGAACTGGGATGCGGGAGATCACCCAGAAGAAACCCCTTCCCCACCTCGAGGAACCCCTCCCCACAAACCCTGACCCCCCAAATGTGCCCCCCGAACTCGGCAGCGTCGGATGACGAGTTTGAGAACCTGCGGATCAAGGGGCCCAACGCCGTGCAGCTGGTGAAGACCACCCCCGCCAAGGCGGCCGCGCTGCCGCCCATCCCCGAGCCCATCCGCGACGTCATCTACGACATGCTCAACGCCCTGGCCGCCTACCACGCCCCTGACGAGGGTATGGGGGGCTTGGGGGGCACCCCTAGGGGGCTTGGGGGGTTTGGGGGGCACCCCTAGGGGGTTTGGGGGCACCCCTAGGGGGTTTGGGGGGCTCGGGGGGCAGCTCCAGGGGGGTTTGGGGGGCTCAGGGAGGTTTGGGAGTCATGCAGAGCAGGAATTGGGGTGTCCTGGCCGCCTACCACGCCCCTGATGAGGGTTTGGGGGGTTTGGGGGACATCCCTAGGGGGGTTTGGGGGGCTCAGGGGACACCTCTAGGGGGGCTTGGGGGGCTCTGGGAGGAGTGGGAGTCATGCAGAGCAAGAATTGGGGTGTCCTGGGTGATGTCCTGGGTGCCCACCACGCTCCTGATGAGGGTACGGGGGGCTTGGGGGGCACCTCTGGGGGGTTTGGGGGGCTCGGGGGGCAGCTCCAGGGGGGTTTGGGGGGCTCTGGGAGGAGTGGGGGTCATGCAGAGCAGGAATTGGGGTGTCCTGGGCAATGTCCTGGGTACCCACTGTGCTCCCTAGGGGGTGTGGGGGGCTCAGGGGGGAGTGGGGTGCACCTGGAATTGGAATTAGGATGGGAATTGAGGTGTCCTGGGTGCCCACCACGCCCCTGACGAGGGTATGGGGGGCTTGGGGGGCAGCTCCAGGGGGGTTTGGGGGGGTTGGGGGCATCCCTAGGGGGGTTTGGGGGGCTCTGGGAGGTTTGGGGGTCACGCAGAGCAGGAATTGGGGTGTCCTGGGCAATGTCCTGGGTGCCCACCATGCTCCTGATGAGGGTACGGGGGGCTTGGGGGACATCCCTAGGGGGGTTTGGGGGGCTCAGGGGACATCCCTAGGGGGGTTTGGGGGGCTGGGAGAGGTTTGAGGGACACCTCTAGGGGGGTATAGGGGCTTGGGGGGCTCGGGGGGCATCCCTAGGGGGATTTGGGGGGCCCTGGGAGGAGTGGGAGTCATGCAGAGCAGGAATTGGGGTGTCCTGGCCGCCTACCACGCCCCTGATGAGGGTATGGGGGGCTCGGGGGACAGCTCCAGGGGGGTTTGGGGGGCTCAGGGAGGAGTGGGGGTCATGCAGAGCAGGAATTGGGGTGTCCTGGGCAATGTCCTGGGTGCCCACCACGCCCCTGACGAGGGTACGGGGGGCGTGGGGGGCTTGGGGGGCACCCCTAGGGGGGTATAGGGGCTCAGGGGACACCCCTAGGGGGGTTTGGGGGGCTCAGGGAGGAGTGGGAGTCATGCAGAGCAGGAATTGGGGTGTCCTGGCCGCCTACCACGCCCCTGACGAGGGTATGGGGGCGTGGGGGGCTTGGGGGGCACCCCTAGGGGGGTTTGGGGGGCTCGGGGGGCAGCTCCAGGGGGGTTTGGGGGCATCCCTAGGGGGGTTTGGGGGGCTCAGGGAGGTTTGGGGGTCACGCAGAGCAGGAATTGGGGTGTCCTGGGCAATGTCCTGGGTGCCCACTGTGCTCCTGACGAGGGTACGGGGGGTTTGGGGGGCTTGGGGGGCATCCCTAGGGGGGTTTGGGGGGCTCAGGGGACACCTCTAGGGGCGTTTCGGGGGCTGGGAGAGGTTTGAGGGACACCCCTAGGAGGGTATAGGGGCTTGGGGGGCAGCTCCAGGGGGGTTTGGGGGGCTCAGGGAGGAGTGGGGTGCGCCTGGATTTGGAATTAGGATGGGAATTGGGGTGTCCTGGCCGCCTGCCATGCTCCTGACGAGGGTATGGGGGCTTGGGGGGTTTGGGGGGCACCTCCGGGGGGGTTTGGGGGGCTCAGGGAGGTTTGGGGGTCACGCAGAGCAGGAATTGGGGTGTCCTGGGCAATGTCCTGGGTGCCCACTGTGCTCCTGATGAGGGTTTGGGGGGTTTGGGGGGCTCGGGGGACACCTCTAGGGGTGTTTGGGGGGCTGGGAGAGGTTTGAGGGACACCCCTAGGGGGGTACAGGGGCTTGGGGGGCTCGGGGGGCATCCCTAGGGGAGTATGGGGGGCTCGGGGAGGAGTGAGGTGCACCTGGATTTGGAATTAGGATGGGAATTGGGGTGTCCTGGCCGCCTACCACGCTCCTGACAAGGGTTTGGGGGGCGTGGGGGGCACCCCTAGGGGGGTTTGGGGGGCTCAGGGAGGAGTGGGGTGCACATGGAACAGGAATTGGGGTGTCCATATAGGGGAGGAACTGTGTTCCTATGGAAGGATTTGGGGTGTCCATATAGGAAAGGATTTGGGGTGCCCCTATAGAGGATTTGGGGTCTCCCATACAGGGGAGGAACTGTGTTCCTATGGAAGGATTTGGGGTGTCCATACAGGGAAGGGTTTGGGGTGTCCATATAGGGAAATTGGGGTGTCGATATGAGGAAGGATTTGGGGTGTCCATATGGGGGAGGAACTGTGTTCCTATAGAAGAATTTGGGGTGCCCCTATAGAGGATTTGGGGTCTCCCATACAGGGGAGGAACTGTGTTGCTATGGAAGGATTTGGGGTGTCCATAGAGAGGAATTGGGGTGTCCATGTGGGGGAGGATTTGGGGTGCCCATAGGAGGAAGGATTTGGGGTGTCCATATAGAGGATTTGGGGTGTCTATACACGGGAATTGGGGTGTCCATGTAGGGGATTTGGGGTGCCCATACAGAGAAGGATTTGGGGTGTCCATATAGGGAAATTGAGGTGTCCATATAGAGAAGGATTTGAGGTGTCCATATAGGGGAGGATTTGGGGTGTCCATATGGGGGAGGAACTGTGTTCCTATAGAAGAATTTGGGGTGCCCCTATAGAGGATTTGGGGTCTCCCATACAGGGGAGGAACTGTGTTCTTAGGGAAGGATTTGGGGTGTCCATATAGGGGAATTGGGGTGTCCATATAGAGGATTTGGGGTGTCCATATAGAGGAATTGGGGTGCCCATACAGGGAAGGGTTTGGGGTGTCCATATAGAGAAGGGTTTTGGGTGTCCATGTAGAGGAATTGGGGTGTCCATATAGAGAATTTGGGGTGCCCACCCAGGGGAGCAACTGCGTTCCCATAGAAGGATTTGGGGTCTCCCCATCAGACCCCCCAGGCCGCCCCTGTCCCCCCACCATCCTCAGCCCCTCGGGGGGGGGGTGGGGTGTCCCCCGTGCCCCCTGACCCCGGTGACCCCCGCAGGGGACAAGGGTGACCCCAAGAGCGCGGCGCCCAGCGAGGTGAGCCAGCTGCTGTCCGACATCGGCGACGACATGTACCAGCAGTACCGCAGCCTCACCCGGCCCCCCGCCGACTTCGACCCCCCCGCCGGCTTTGCCATCAACGTGAGAGGGGCTGGGGGGCTCGGGGGGGGCTCTGGGGGGGCTGGGAGGGGATTTGGGGGTGTCCAGGGGGGCTCGGGGGGGGCTGGGAGGGGATTTGGGGGTGTCTAAGGGGGCTCTGGGGGGGCTGGGAGGGGATTTGGGGGGGGATTTGGGGGTGTCTGGCGGGGCTGGGAGAGGATTTGGGGGGGATGAGGGGGGATTTGGGGGGCTCTGGGGGGGCTGGGGGGTGGTTTGGGGGTGTCTGGGGGGGCTCTGGGGGGGCTAGGAGGGGATTTGGGGGGAATGAGGGGGGATTTGGGGGGGCTGGGAGGGGATTTGGGGGTGTCTGGGGGGGCTGGGAGGGGATTTGGGGGTGTCTGGGGGGGCTTTGGTGGGGCTGGGAGGGAATTTGGGGGGGATGAGGGGGGATTTGGGGGGCTCTGGGGGGGATGAGGGGGGATTTGGGGGTGTCCGGGGGGGCTGGGAGGGGATTTGGGGGGGCTGGGAGGGGATTTGGGAGGGATGAGGGGGGATTTGGGGGTGTCTGGGGGGGCTCTGGGGGGGCTGGGAGGGGATTTGGGGGGAATGAGGGGGGATTTGGGGGGGCTGGGAGGGGATTTGGGGGTGTCCGGGGGGGCTGGGAGGGGATTTGGGGGTGTCTGGGGGGGCTTTGGTGGGGCTGGGAGGGAATTTGGGGGGGATGAGGGGGGATTTGGGGGGCTCTGGGGGGGATGAGGGGGGATTTGTGGGTGTCTGGGGGGGCTGGGGGGTGGTTTGGGGGTGTCTAAGGGGGCTCTGGGGGGGCTGGGAGAGGATTTGGGGGGGATGAGGGGGGATTTGGGGGGCTCTGGCGGGGCTGGGAGGGGATTTGGGGGTGTCCAGGAGGGGCTGGGGGGTGGTTTGAGGGGGATGAGGGGGGATTTGGGGGTGTCCGGGGGGGCTAGGGGGTGTTTTTGGAGGGCTGAGGGGTGGTTTGGGGGTGGTTTAGGGGTGTCTTGAGGGGCTATGGGGCACTCTGGGGGGGCTCTGAGGAGGCTGGGAGAGGATTTGGGGGGCCTGGGGAGTGGTTTGGGTGAATTGGGATGAGATTTGGGGGGCTGAGGGGTGGTTTGGGGGTGGTTTAGGGGTGTCTTGAGGGGCTGAGGGGCACTTTAGAGGGGCTGGGAGGAGATTTAGGGGTCCTGAGGAATGGTTCAGGGGTCTGAGGGGTGATTTGGGGGGTCTGAGGTGCGATTTGGGGGGACTGGGAGGAGAGTTGGGGGGTCTGGGAGAGGATTTGGGGGGCTGAGGGGTGGTTTGGGGGGGCTCTGGGGGGTTCTGGGGGTCTCCTGGGGCTCTGTGGGATTTTGGGGACCCCCAAACTCTGACCCCTCCCCCAGGCCCAGGTTTTCGCTGCTGACGGAGCCGCAGCCGAGACGCCGCCCTCGGGGACCCCCCAGGGAGAAGGTGACACTGTCCCCATGTCCCCTGGTGTCCCCGTGTGTCCCCTGGTGTCCCCCCGTGTCCCCGGGTGTCCCCCCGTGTCCCTGTGACCCCGATATTCCCAAGCCCCCCAACATCTTCTCTGTATCCCCACACGTCCCAGTGTCCCCTCCGTGTCCCCAAGGTCCTTGAGCCCCTCCTGTCCCTGAGACCCCACTGTCCCCTCCGTGTCCCCAAGGTCCCTGAGGTCCCTGAGGTGTCTTTATGACTTTGAGCATCTCCCTCCTGCCTTCTCCACCCCCTCATGGTGCCCCCTCGTGTCCCCTCACACTGTCCCCATGTCCCTGTCCCCATGTCCCCTGACCCCGTCCCCGTGTCCCCTGACCCTATTCCCGTGTCCCCTGACCCCGTCCCCGTGTCCCCTGACCCTGTCCCCATGCCCCCTGACCCTGTCCCCGTGTCCCCTGACCCCGTCCCCGTGTCCCCTGACCCTGTCCCCGTGTCCCCTGACCCCGTCCCCGTGTCCCCTGACCCCGTCCCCATGTCCCTTGGTGCTGTTCCCATGTCCCTGACCCCATCCCCGTGTCCCCTGACCCCGTCCCCGTGTCCCCTGACCCTGTCCCCGTGTCCCCTGCCCCTGTCCCCGTGTCCCCTGACCCTGTCCCCGTGTCCCCTGACCCTCTCCCCATGTCCCTGACCCTGTCCCCATGTCCCTAACTCTGTCCCCATGATCCCTGACCCTATCCCCGTGTCCCCTGCCCCCGTCCCCGTGTCCCCTGACCCCATCCCCGTGTCCCCTGACCCCGTCCCCGTGTCCCTAACTCTGTCCCCGTGATCCCTGCCCCTGTCCCCGTGATCCCTGACCCCATCCCCGTGTCCCCTGACCCCGTCCCCGTGTCCCCTGACCCCATCCCCGTGTCCCCTGACCCTGTCCCTGTGTCCCTTGGTGCTGTCCCCATGTCCCTGACCCTATCCCCGTGTCCCCTGACCCTGTCCCCGTGTCCCTTGCTGCTGTTCCCATGATCCCAGACCCCGTCCCCGTGTCCCCTGACCCTGTCCCCGTGTCCCCACAGCCTCCAGCCCCGAGGAGGGCCGCGAGGGCCGCAAGGAGAAGGAGGGGGAGCGCGGGGAGGAGCGCGGCCGGGCGCGGGGCTCCAAGCCCCTGATGCCCACCTCGACCATCCTGCGGCTGCTGGCCGAGCTGGTGCGCTCCTACGTGGGCATCGCCGCCCTCATCGCCAACTACAGCTACAGCGTGGGCCAGTCCGAGCTCATCAAGGAGGTGACACGGGGACAGGGACATCCTGGGGCTGGGGGACACCTGGGAGGGGCAGCGTGGGGCAGTCCGAGCTCATCAAGGAGGTGACACCACGGGGACAGGGACATCCTGGGGCTGGGGACACCTGGGAGGGGCAGCGTGGGGCAGTCTGAGCTCATCAAGGAGGTGACACCATGGGGACATGGGGACAGGGACACCCCGGGGCTGGGGACACTGGGAGGGACAGCGTGGGCCAGTCTGAGCTCATCAAGGAGGTGACACGGGGACAGGGACATCCTGGGGCTGGGGACACTGGGAGGGGCAGCGTGGGCCAGTCCGAGCTCATCAAGGAGGTGACACGGGGACAGGGACACCCTGGGGCTGGGGGACACTGGGAGGGACAGGGGAACCACAGCGTGGGCCAGTCCGAGCTCATCAAGGAGGTGACACCATGGGGACATGGGGACAGGGACATCCCAGGGCTGAGGGACACCTGGGAGGGACAGGGGACATGGGGACAGGGGTCACAGAACCACAGCGTGGGGCAGTCTGAGCTCATCAAGGAGGTGACACCACGGGGACATGGGGACAGGGACACCCTGGGGCTGGGGGACACCTGGGAGGGAACAGGTGACACGGGGACAGGGACACCCCGGGGATGGGGGACAGCCAGGAGGGACAGGGGACATGGGGACAGGGACACCCCGGGGGTCAGGGACAGCCAGCAGGGACAAGGACAGGGACAGCCCTGTCCCTGTTAGGGTGTGCGTGGGGGTTTCTGTCACCTCTCCCGTGCTTTGGGGTCTGCTGTCACCTCGTGGAGAGGGGGGTCACTTGTGTCACCTTGATTGTTGGGGTGCCCTGTCCCCACAGACACCCCGGTCCTGTCCCCTGTGCTCAGTGTCCCTTGTCCCCACACCCTGGGGTCCCCCTGTCCCCACAGACACCCCAGTCCTGTCCCCTGTGCTCAGGGTCTCCTGTCCCCACACCGTGGGGTCCCCTGTCCTCGGGGGTCCCCTGTCCCCTGTGCTCAGGGGTCCCGTGTCCCCTCAGTGCTCAGGGTCCCCTGTCCCCACAGACACCCCGGTCCTGTCCCCTGTGCTCAGGGTCTCCTGTCCCCACACCCGTGGGTCCCCTGTCCTCGGGGATCTCCTGTCCCCTGTCCCCGGGGATCCCCTGTCCTCGGGGGTCCCCTGTCGTCGAGGGTCCCTTGTCCCCTGTCCTCGGGGGTCCCCTGTCCCCACAGACACCTCCCCACAGACACCCCTGTCCCCTGTGCTCAGGGGTCCCTTGTCCCCATACCCTGGGGTCCCCTGTCTCCTGTCCTTGGGGGTCCCCTGTCCTCGGGGGTCCCCTGTCCTCAGGGGTCCCCTGTCCCCTGTCCTCGGGGGTCCCCTGTCCCCACAGACACCTCAGTCCTGTCCCCTGTCCTCGGGGGTCCCCTATCCCATACCCTGGGGTCCCCTGTCCCATGTCCTCGGGGGTCCCCTGTCCCCGGGGGTCCCCTGTCATCGAGGGTCCCTTGTCCCCTGTCCCCGGGGGTCCCCTGTCCTCGGGGGTCCCCTGTCCCCATACCCTGGGGTCCCCTGTCCTCGGGGGTCCCCTGTCCTCGGGGGGGTCCCCTGTCCCCTGTCCTCGGGGGTCCCCTGTCCCCACACCCTTGGGTCCCCTGTCCTCGGGGGTCCCCTGTCCTTGGGGGTCCCTTGTCCCCTGTCCTCGGGGGTCCCCTGTCCCCTGTCCTCGGGGGTCCCCTGTCCCCGGGGGTCCCCTGTCCCCTGCGTGCCGAGCCGTGGGTGCAGACCTGTGACCCCCGTGTCCCCCGCAGGACTGCAGCGTGCTGGCCTTTGTCCTGGACCACCTGCTGCCCCACCAGCAGAACGCCGAGGACAAGGACACGCCGGCGCTGGCGCGGCTCTTCCTGGCCAGCCTGGCCGCGGCCGGCAGCGGCACCGACGCCCAGGTGGCCCTGGTCAACGAGGTCAAGGCCGCGCTGGGCCGCGCCCTGGCCATGGCCGAGAGCACCGAGAAACACGCCAGGTGTGGGGACAGCTGGGGACAGATGGGGACAGCTGGGGACAGTGTGGGGACGGTGGGGACAATGGGGACAATGTGCCCTGGTCACACGAGGCCATGGCCGAGAGCACCGAGAAACACGCCAGGTGTGGGGACAGTGGGGACAGCTGGGGACATCGTGGGGATGGTGTGGGGACAGCTGGGGACAGCATGGGGACATCGTGGGGATGGTGTGGGGACAGTGGGGATGGTGTGGGGACAATGGGGACAGTGGGGATGGTGTGGGGACAGTGGGGACAATGTGCCCTGGTCACACGAGGCCATGGCCAGGAGCACCGAGAAACACGCCAGGTGTGGGGACAGTGCGGGGACAGCGTGGGGATGGTGTGGGGACAGTGGGGACAATGTGCCCTGGTCACACGAGGCCATGGCCAGGAGCACAGAGAAACGCGCCGGGCATGGGGACAGCTGGGGACAGCATGGGGACATCGTGGGGATGGTGTGGAGACAGTGGGGACAATGGGGACAATGTGCCCTGGTCACACGAGGCCATGGCCAGGAGCACCGAGAAACACACTGGGTATGGGGACAGCGTGGGGATGGTGTGGGGACATCACACATCACACTGTCCCCCCGAGTGTCCCCTGTCCCCCCAAGTGTCCCCTGTCCCCACGAGTGTCCTCTGTCCCCATGAGTGTCCCCTGTCCCCCCGAGTGTCCCCAGCCCCGCGGGGTGACCCCTGTCCCAAATGTCCCCTGTCCCCACGAGTGTCCCCTGTCCCCCTGAGTTTTCCCTGTCCCCACGAGTGTCCCCTGTCCCCCCAAGTGTCCCCTGTCCCCACGAGTGTCCCCTGTCCCCATGAGTGTCCCCTGTCCCCCAAGTGTCCCCCCCCGAGTGTCCCCTGCCCCCCCACGAGTGTCCCCTGTCCCCCCGAGTGTCCCCTGTCCCCCTGAGTGTCCCCCTCCGAGTGTCCCCTGTCCCCCGAGTGTCCCCTGTCCCCCCAAGTGTCCCCTGTCCCCACGAGTGTCCCCTGTCCCCCCAAGTGTCCCCTGCCCCCCCAAGTGTCCCCTGTCCCCCCGAGTTTTCCCTGTCCCCCCGAGTGTCCCCTGTCCCCACGAGTGTCCCCCCAAGTGTCCCCTGTCCCCCCGAGTGTCCCCTGTCCCCCCGAGTTTTCCCTGTCCCCCCGAGTGTCCCCTGTCCCCCCAAGTTGTCCCTGTCCCTCCGAGTTTTCCCTGTCCCCCCAAGTGTCCCCTGTTCCCACGAGTGTCCCCTGTCCCAAGTGTCCCCTGTCCCCCGAGTTTTCCCTGTCCCCCCAAGTGTCCCCTGTCCCCCCGAGTGTCCCCTGTCCCCCATGAGTGTCCCCCCATGAGTGTCCCCTGTCCCCACGAGTGTCCCCTGTCCCCTGAGTGTCCCCCCAAGTGTCCCCTGTCCCCCCGAGTGTCCCCTGTCCCCCCGAGTTTTCCCTGTCCCCCCAAGTGTCCCCTGTCCCCCCAAGTGTCCCCTGTCCCCCCGAGTGTCCCCTGTCCCAAGTGTCCCCTGTCCCCCCGAGTGTCCCCTGTCCCCACAAGTGTCCCCTGTTCCCCTGAGTGTCCCCTGTCCCCCCGAGTTTTCCCTGTCCCAAGTGTCCCCTGTCCCCCCGAGTGTCCCCTGTCCCCCCGAGTGTCCCCTGTCCCCCCAAGTGTCCCCTTTCCCCCCGAGTTTTCCCTGTCCCCCCGAGTGTCCCCCCAAGTGTCCCCAGCCCCCCCGAGTGTCCCCTGTCCCCCCCAAGTGTCCCCTGTCCCCCCGAGTGTCCCCTGTCCCCCCGAGTTTTCCCTGTCCCCCTGAGTGTCCCCAGCCCCCCCGAGTGTCCCCTGCCCCCCCAACGAGTGTCCCCAGCCCCCCCGAGTGTCCCCAGCCCCGCGGGTGACCCCGCCGCTGTCCCCTCAGGCTGCAGGCCGTCATGTGCATCATCAGCACCATCATGGAGTCGTGTCCGTCCACCTCGAGCTTCTACAGCAGCGCGGCCAAAGCGCCGCACAACGGCATGAACAACATCATCCGCCTCTTCCTCAAGAAGGGGCTGGTCAACGACCTGGCCAGAGTGCCCCACAGCCTGGACCTGTCCAGGTCAGCCCCCGGGGGGTCTGGGGGGGGCTTGAGAGGGTTTTTGGGGGGTTTGGAGGGGTTTTAAAGCGTCTTGAGAGGGTTTGGAGGGGTTTGGAGGAGGTTTGGGGGGGTTTGGGGGCGGTTTGGGGGAGTCTTGAGGAGTTTTAAGGGATCTTGAGAAGGTTTGGGGGGTTTGGAGGAGGTTTGGGGGGGGTCTTGAGGGGTTTTCAGGAATCTTGAGGGGGTTTGGGGGGGTCTTGAGACGGTTTAGGGGGCTTCAGAGGACTTTGGGGGACTTTGGAGGAGGTTTGGGGGCATCTTGAGAGGGTTTTAAGGCGTCTTGAGAGGGTTTGGAGGGGTCTTGAGAGGGTTTGGAGGAGATTTGGGGGGGTCTTGAGAGGGTTTGGGGGGGGGTTGGAGAAGGTTTGGGGGGGGTTGGAGGGGTTTTAAAGCGTCTTGAGAGGGTTTGGAGGGGTCTTGAGAGGGTTTTGGGGGGTCTTGAGAAGGTTTTGGGGGCTTTGGAGGAGGTTTGGGGGGGATCTTGAGGAGTTTTAAGGGATCTTGAGAGGGTTTAGAGGAGGTTTGGGGGGTCTTGAGAGGGTTTGGGGGGGCTTTGAGGGATCTTGAGGGGGTTTGGAGGAGATTTGGGGGGGCCTTGAGAGGGTTTTAAGGGGTCTTGAGAGGGTTTGGAGGAGATTTGGGGGGGTCTTGAGGGGTTTGGGGGGGTCTTGAGAGGGATTGGGGGGGGTCTTGAGAGGGTTTGGGGGAGGCTTGAGAGGGTTTGGGGGGGCTTCAGAGGAGGTTTGGGGGGGTTTGGAGGAGGTTTGGGGGGTTTTGAGGGGTTTTAAGGGGTCTTGAGAGGGTTTGGGGGGATTTGGAGGAGGTTTGGGGGGTCTCGAAAGGGTTTGGAGGGGGTTTGGGGGAGTCTTGAGGAGTTTTAAGGGGTCTTAAGAGGGTTTGGAGGAGGTTTGGAGGAGGTTTTGGGGGATCTTGAGAGGGTCTGGGGGGGGCTTAAGGGGTTTTCAGGGGTCCTGAGGGGATTCTGGGGGGTCTTGAGGTGTCTTGAGGGGGTTTTGAGGGGGTCTTGAGTTTTCGGGGGTGTCAAAGGGTTGGCTCTGGGGTCCTTGTCGGCTTTTAGGGGTCCCCACTGGGTTTTAGGGGGTCTCTGCTGTGTTTGGGTGTCCTGGTTTGATTTGGGGTCCCCTTTGGGTCTGGGGTCCTTTTCGGGTCTATGGCCCCTGTTGGGTTTGGGGGTTCCTGCTGTGTTTGGGGGGTCCCTGCCGTGTTTGGGGTCCCCGCGGTGTCGGGGTGCCCTGGCTGAGGTCCCTGCACTGTTTGGGGTCCCCCCATGTTGGGGTGCGGTGGCTGAGGTCCCCAGCCGTGTTTGGGGGTCCCTGCACTGTCGGGGTGTCCCCCCGTGTCACGGCGCCCTGGCTGAGGTCCCTGCGGTGTCGGGGTGTCCCTGCACTGTCGGGGTGTCCCCCTGTGTCACAGCACCCTGGCTGAGGTCCCCACCGTGTCGGGGTGTCCCCGTGGTGTTTGGGTGTCCCCGTGGTGTCGGGGTGTCCCCCCGTGTCACGGTGCCCTGGCTGAGGTCCCCGCTGTGTTTGGGGGTCCCTGCGGTGTCGGGGTGTCCCTGCACTGTCGGGGTGCCCTGGCTGAGGTCCCCATGGTGTCAGGGTGTCCCCCTGTGTCACAGCACCCTGGCTGAGGTCCCCATGGTGTCGGGGTGTCCCCGTGGTGTTTGGGTGTCCCCGTGGTGTCGGGGTGTCCCCCCGTGTCACGGTGCCCTGGCTGAGGTCCCCGCTGTGTTTGGGGGTCCCCATGGTGTCGGGGTGTCCCCGCTGTGTCGGGGTGTCCCCACCGTGTCGGGGTGTCCCCCCGTGTCACAGCACCCCGGCTGATGTCCCCATGGTGTCGGGGTGTCCCCGTGGTGTCGGGGTGTCCCCCTGTGTCCCAGCACCCCGGCTGATGTCCCCCCGTGCCCCCAGCCCCAACATGGCCAACACGGTGAACGCGGCGCTGAAGCCGCTGGAGACGCTGTCGCGGATCGTGAACCAGCCCAGCGGCCTCTTCGCGCCCAAGGGCTCCTCCAGCAAGAGCAAGGCCGAGGGCAACGGCGGCGCCCGCGAGGCCGGGGCTGCTCCCGCCGACGGAGGTACCGCCCGGGGGGCACCCGGGGGCGCCCAGGGGCACACACTGTCACCCACTGTGTCACCCACTGTCACCCACTGCTCCATAGTAACACCCGCCGACGGAGGTACCGCCCCGGGGGGCACCCGGGGGCACCCACTGTCACCCACTGTGTCACCCACTGTCACCCACTGTGTCACCCACTGCCCCATAGTAACACCCACCGATGGAGGTACCGCCCCGGGGGGCACCCGGGGGCGCCCAGGGTCACCCACTGTCACCCACTGTCACCCACTGTCACCCACTGTGCCACCCAGTGTCACCCACTGTCACCCACTGTCACCCACTGTGTTACCCACTGCCCCATAGTAACACCCACTGACGGAGGTACCGCACCTGGGGGCACCCAGTGTCACCCACAGGGTCACCCACTGTCACCTACTGTCACCCACTGTCATCCACTGTCACCCACTGCCACCCACTGTCACCCACTGTCACCCACTGCCCCATAGTAACACCCGCCGATGGAGGTACCGCCCCGGGGGGCACCCAGGGGCGCCCAGGGTCACCCACTGTCACCCAGGGTTACCCACTGTCACCCACTGTCACCCACTGTCTCCCACTGTGTCACCCACTGTCACCCACAGGGTCACCCACTGCCCCATAGTAACACCCCCCCGACGGAGGTACTGCACCTGGGGGCACCCACTGTCACCCAGGGTCACCAACTGTGTCACCCACTGTCACCTACTGTGTCACCCACTGTCACCCACTGTCACCCACTGTCACCCACTGTGTCACCTACTGTCACCCACTGTCACTCACTGTGTCATCCACTGCCCCATAGTAACACCCACCGATGGAGGTACCGCCCCGGGGGGCACCCAGGGTCACCCACTGTCATCCACTGTCACCCACTGTGTCACCCACTGTCACCCACTGCCCCACAAGGTCACCCACTGTCACCCAGGGTCACCCACTGTCACCCACCGTCACCCACTGTCACCCACTGTCACCCACTGTCACCCACTGTGTCACCCACTGCCCCATAGTAACACCCCCCGACGGAGGTACCGCCCCGGGGGGCACCCAGGGACACCCACTGTCACCCAGGGTCACCCACTGTCACCCACTGCCCCACAGGTCACCCACAGGGTCACCCACTGCCCCACAGGGTCACCCACTGCCCCACAGGGTCACCCACAGCCCCACCCACAGCCACACCCCCAGTGTAACCCACTGTCACCCACAGCCACACCCACAGGGTCCCCCCATGGACCCCCCCGTGTCTCTCCACACTCGTGACCCCCCCTGGAGGACCCCTCTGTCCCCCCACCCCCCTGACCCCCCTGTCCCCACCCTGGGGACCCCCAAACCCCCTGAGGAGGACTCCACTTGACCTGTCACATCCCCCTCAATTGTCCCCAATTTGCCCCTCAATTGTTCCTCTGTCCCCACCCCGAGCCCCCTGAGGAGGACCCCCCTGACCCCTCTGTCCCCCCAGGGGACCCTGGGGACCCCGAGCCCCCCGAGGAGCACCCCCTGACCCCTCTGTCACCTCCCGGGGACCCCGAGCCCCCCGAGGAGGACCCCCCTGTCCTGTCACCCCCCTGACCCCTCTGTGCCCCCCAGGGGACCCCGGGGACCCCGAGCCCCCCGAGGAGCACCCCTTGACCCCTCTGTCCCCCCAGGGGACCCTGGGGACCACGAGCCCCCCGAGGAGGACCCCCCTGTCCCCACCCTGGGGACCCCGGGGACCCCAAGCCCCCCGAGGAGCACCCCTCTGTCCTGTCACCTCGTGACCCTCCTGTCCCCACCCCGAGCCCCCCGAGGAGGACCCCCTCACCCCTCTCTGCCCCCCGGGGACCCCGAGGAGCACCCCCTGACCCCTCTGTCCCCTCCAGGGGACCCCGGGGACCCCGAGCCCCCCGAGGAGCACTCCCCTGACCCTTCTGTGCCTCCTGGGGACCCCGGGGACCCCGAGGAGCACCCCCTGACCCCTCTGTCCCCACCCCGAGCCCCCCGAGGAGCACCCCCTGACCCCTCTGTGCCCCCAGGGGACCCCGGGGACCCCGAGCCCCCCGAGGAGGACCCCCCTGTCCTGTCACCCCCCTGACCCCTCTGTCCCCACCCTGAGCCCCCCGAGGAGCACCCCCTGATCCCTCTGTGCCCCCAGGGGACCCCGGGGACCCCGAGCCCCCCGAGGAGGACGCGGAGGCGGCTCAGGCCGAGGCGGCCGACGGCGACATGGACGGCGAGGCCGAGGGGGACGCGGTGGTGCTGGCCGGGCAGCCCGAGGGGCTCAGCACCCAGGAGATGCAGGTCAGGGCCCCTCCCCCAATTCCCGGAGACCCCCTCCCCCCCACCCCTGGGTGGCCCCCCAAAAAACGTCCCCGTGGCCCCCCACAGGTGGAGAACGAGCTGGAGGATCTCATTGACGAGCTGCTGGAGCGCGACGGCGCCGACGGCAACAGCGCCATCATCGGTGAGGGACGGGGTGACACGGGGTGACACGGGGTGACACAGGGGTGTCAGGGTGACCTCGGGGTGACCTCGGGGTGTCAGGGTGACCTCTGGACACTGGGGGGACCCCTAAGTGTGGAGGTGACTCTCGGGACATTGGGGTGACCCGGGGTGTCAGGGGCACCTCTGGACACTGAGGGGACTTCTGGGTGACCTCGGGGTGTCACAGGCACCTCTGGGTGTCAGGGGCACCTCTGGGTGTCAGGGTGACCTCGGGGTGACCTGGGGTGACCCAGGGTGACCTCTGGACACTGGGGGGACCCCTGGGTGACCCAGGGGTGTCAGGGTGACCTCTGGACACTGAGGGGACCCCTGGGTGACCTCGGGGTGTCAGGGTGACCCTCTGGTCATTGGAGTGACCTCTGGGTGTGGGGGTGACCCCTGAGTGTGAAGGTGACTCTTGGGACATTGAGGTGACCTCGGGGTGTCAGGGGCACCTCCAGGTGTCAGGGTGACCTCGGGGTCACCCGAGGTGTCAGGGTGACCTCTGGACACTGGGGTGACCCCTAAGTGTGGAGGTGACTCTCGGGACATTTGGGGTGACCCCTGAGTGTGGAGGTGACTCTCGGGACATTGGGGTGACCCCAGGGTGTCAGGGGCACCTCTGGGTGTCAGGGTGACCTCGGGGTGACCTGGGGTGACCCAGGGTGACCTCTGGACACTGGGGGGACCCCTGGGTGACCCAGGGGTGTCAGGGTGACCCTCTGGTCATCGGAGTGACCTCTGGGTGTGGGGGTGACCCCTGGTCATCGGAGTGACCACTGGATGTTGGGGTGACCCCTGGGTGTGGGGGTGACCTCTGGGTGTCGTGGTGACCCCTGGGTGTCGGGGATGCCCCTGACCATCAGCGTGACCCCCTGGCCATCAGGGTGACCCCTGACCCCGGGGTGACTCTGCTGACCCCAGGGTGCCTCCCCTGCCCCCATCGATGACCCCTGCCCCCCTGGGTGACCCCTGCCCCCCCGTGACCCCTGACCCCTGTCCGCAGTGAGCCGCTCGGGCGAGGACGAGTCTCAGGAGGACGTGCTGATGGACGAGGCTCCCTCCAACCTGAGCCAGGCCTCCACGCTGCAGGCCAACCGCGAAGGTGGGCGCCGCCGGGGGTCACCACCTGGGGACAGACACCCCCCCTGGGGCTCGTGTCCCCTCCAGGGGTCACCACCTGGGGACAAACACCCCCCCTGGGGCTCCTGTCCCCTCCAGGGGTCACCATCTGGGGACAAACACCCCCCTTTAGGGCTCCTGTCACCATTTGGGGACAAACACCCCCCCTCTGGGGCTCCTGTCACCATTTGGGGACAAACACCCCCCTGGGGCTCCTGTCCCCTCCAGGGGTCACCATTTGGGGACAAACACCCCCCTTTAGGGCTCCTGTCACCATTTGGGGACAAACACCCCCCCTCTGGGGCTCCTGTCACCATTTGGGGACAAACACCCCCCCTCTGGGGCTCCTGTCACCATTTGGGGACAAACACCCCCCCCCGGGGCTCGTGTCACCACTTGGGGACAAACACCCCCCCTCTGGGGCTCCTGTCACCATTTGGGGACAAACACCCCCCTTTAGGGCTCCTGTCACCATTTGGGGACAAACACCCCCCTTTAGGGCTCCTGTCACCATTTGGGGACAAACACCCCCCTTTAGGGCTCCTGTCACCATTTGGGGACAAACACCCCCCCCCTTTAGGGCTCCTGTCACCATTTGGGGACAAACACCCCCCTCTGGGGCTCCTGTCACCATTTGGGGACAAACACCCCCCTTTAGGGCTCCTGTCACCATTTGGGGACAAACACCCCCCTTTAGGGCTCCTGTCACCATCTGGGGACAAACACCCCCCTTTAGGGCTCCTGTCACCATTTGGGGACAAACACCCCCCCTCTGGGGCTCCTGTCACCATTTGGGGACAAACACCCCCCCTTTAGGGCTCCTGTCACCATCTGGGGACAAACACCCCCCTTTAGGGCTCCTGTCACCATTTGGGGACAAACACCCCCCCTTTAGGGCTCCTGTCACCATTTGGGGACAAACACCCCCCCTGGGGCTCCTGTCACCATTTGGGGACAAACACCCCCCCTTTAGGGCTCCTGTCACCATTTGGGGACAAACACCCCCCTTTAGGGCTCCTGTCACCATTTGGGGACAAACACCCCCCTCTGGGGCTCCTGTCACCATTTGGGGACAAACACCCCCCCTTTAGGGCTCGTGTCACCACCTGGGGACAAACACCCCCCTTTAGGGCTCCTGTCACCATTTGGGGACAAACACAACACAGTTAATATATTTAATACACTTAATATACTTAATACAGTTAATATACTTTATTTAATACAGTTAATATACTTAATACACTTAATATAATTAATACACTTAATAGACTTAATATACTTAATACACTTAATATACTTAATGTATTTAATACACTTAATATGCTTAATAGACTTAATGTACTTAATAGACTTAATGTACTTAATATACTTGATACACTTAATACACTTGATATATTCAATATACTTAATACACTTAATGTACTTAATACAGTTAATATCCTTAATACACTTAATATACTTAATAGACTTAATATATTTAATAGACTTAATACACTTAATGTATTTAATATTCTTAATACGCTTAATATATTTAATACACTTAATATATTTAATACACTTAATATACTTAATATACTTAGTATATTTAACTTAATTACATAACACAATATACTTAATATGCTTAATATACTTAATATATTTGCTGTATGTCGTATACTTAATACACTTCATGTACTTAATACACTTAATGTACTTAATGTAGTTAATATACTTAATATATTTAATATACTTAGTATATTTAACTTGCTTAATTACTTAGCATACTTAATATGCTTAGTGCACTTAACATACTTAATATACTTATTACATTTAATATTTTAATATGCTCAATATATTTAATACACTTAATATACTTAATGTAGTTAATATTTTTAATATCCTTAATATACTTAATATAGTGAGTATAATTAATTTCCTTAATGTGCTTAAGATAATTAATATGGTTAATATAGTTAATATAATTAGCATAATGTATACAATTCACACCCTTAATATGCTTTAGATAGTTAATATAGTAAATATAATTAACAGAGTGAATATAATTCATGTCCTTAATATGCTGAGGATAATTAACATAATTAATATAATTAATATAATTAATATACTCCAGGTCTGGGGGATCCTGGGGATGTCCTGGGGGATTTTGGGGGTGTCCTGGGGGTGTCCTGGGGGTGTCCTGGGGGATTTTGGGATGTCCTGGGGAATTTTGGGGGTGTCCTGGGGATTTTGGGGTGTCCTGGGGGGGTCCTGGGGGATTTTGGGGGTGTCCTGGGGGATTTTGGGATTTTGGGGGTGTCCTGGGGATTTTGGGGTGTCCTGGGGGTGTCCTGGGGTATTTTGGGATTTTGGGGGTGTCCTGGGGGGGTGTCCTGGGGATTTGGGGGTGTCCTGGGGTATTTGGGGATTTTGGGGGTATCCTGGGGTATTTTGGGATGTTGGGGTGTCCTGGGGTATTTGGGGATTTTGGGGGTGTCCTGGGTGTGTCTAGGGGTGTCCTGGGGGATTTTGGGGGTGTCCTGGGGTATTTTGGGGGTATCCTGGGGGTGTCCTGGGGGCTTTGGGGATTTTGGGGGTGTCCTGGGGTATTTGGGGATTTTGGGGGTGTCCTGGGGGCTCTGGGGATTTTGGGGGTGTCCTGGGGTATTTGGGGATTTTGGGGTCTCCTGGGGATTTTGGGGGGGTCCTGGGGTATTTTGGGATTTTGGGGGTGTCCTGGGGTGTTTGAGGATTTTGGGGGTGTCCTGGGGGGGTGTCCTGGGGATTTTGGGGGTGTCCTGGGGTATTTGGGGATTTTGGGGGTGTCCTGGGGGCTCTGGGGATTTTGGGGTGTCCCGGGGGGTCTCACAGCCCCCTCCCCACAGACTCCATGAACATCCTGGACCCCGAGGATGAGGAGGAGCACACGCAGGAGGAGGACAGCAGCGGCAGCAACGAGGACGAGGACGACAGCCAGGACGAGGAGGAGGAGGAGGAGGAGGAGGATGAGGATGATCAGGTGTGGGAGACCCCTCCCCCCAAAAAAAACACGGGGTTCTGTCTGGAGCTGGGCTCCTGGTTTGGGGTCAGGGGGTGGCATTTGGGGTCAGGGTGGCCAAATTTGGGGTCAGGGGGTGTCATTTGGGGTCAGGGGGTGTCATTTGGGGTCAGGGTGGCCCAAATTTGGGGTCAGGGTGCCCTGATTTGGGGTCAGGGGGTGCTGTTTGGGGTCAGGGAACCCCCATATTGGGGTCGGTGGTGCCATTTGGGGTCAGGGGGTGTCATTTGGGGTCAGGGGGTGTCATTTGGGGTCATGGTGGCCAAATTTGGGGTCAGGGGGTGTCTTTTGGGGTCAGAGTGGCTCAAATTTGGGGTCGGGGGTGTCTTTTGGGGTCAAGGTGCCCCAGGTTTGGGGTCAGGGGGTGTCATTTGGGGTCAGGGGGTGGCATTTGGGGTCAGGGGGTGGCATTTGGGGTCAGGGTGCCCAAATTTGGGGTCAGGGGGTGTCTTTTGGGGTCAGGGTGCCCCAGGTTTGGTGTCAGGGTGCCCTGATTTGGGGTCAGGGGGTGGCATTTGGGGTCAGGGTGCTCTGATTTGGGTCAAAGTGCCCCAAATTTGGGGTCGTGGGTGGCATTTTGGGGCCAGTCCCCCCCAGTGTGGGGCCGGCTGACCCCGTGACGCCCCCGGCAGGACGATGAGGAGGGGGAGGAGGGCGAGGAGGAGGAGGATGACGACGACGGCTCCGAGATGGAGCTGGATGAGGATTACCCCGACATGAACGCCTCGCCCCTCGTGCGCTTCGAGCGCTTCGACCGCGACGACGACCTCATCATCGAGTTCGACAACATGTTCTCCAGCCCCAGTGAGCCGAGGGGACTGGGAGCACTGGGAGGGACTGGGGGGGACTGGGAGGGAGTGGGAGAGACTGGGGGGGGACTGGGATAGACTGGGAGGGACTGGGGATGGACTGGGAGGGTGTGGGGGGGACTGGGAGGGAGTGGGGGGGGAGTGGGACCAATCTAGGATAGACTGGGATGGACTGGGATGGACTGGAACTAAACTGGGATGGACTGGGAGGGACTAGAGGGGATTGGGAGGGGACTGGGGGGACTGGGAGCAAATTAGGATGGACTGGGAGGGGACTGGGATGGACTGGGAGGGACTGGGATGGACTGGGAGGGACTGGGGGGGGACTGGGAGGGTGTGGGGGGGACTGGGAGGGGACTGGAACTAAACTGGGATGGACTGGGAGGGACTAGAGGGGATTGGGAGGGGACTGGGGGGACTGGGAGCGGATTGGGATGGACTGGGATGAACTGGGAGGGGACTGGGGGGGAGTGGGAGCGGACTGGAGGTGACTGGGGGCAAATTGGGATGGACTGGGAGGGGATTAGGGGGGACTGGGATGGACTGGAACTAAACTGGGATGGACTGGGAGGGACTAGAGGGGATTGGGAGGGGACTGGGAGTGGATTGGGATGGACTGGGATGGACTGGGGGGGAACTGGGAGCAACTCAGACCAAACTGAGATGGACTGGGAGTGACTGGAACAAAGCTGGGATTTTCTGGGTTATTTTCCCCCCTGACCCCCAATTTCATCATTTTATGGGATTTTTTGTGGTATTTCCCCCCCAATCCCCCAATTCCCGTATTTTCTGAGTTATTCCCCCCCCGACCCCAAATTCCCCCATTTTATGGAATTTTTTGTGATATTTCTGCCCCCCCGACCCCAAATTCCCCCATTTTCTGTTATTTAACCCCCAAATTCCCCCATTTTCTGCGTTATTAACGCCAAATTCCCCCATTAACCCCTGATTTCCCCCTCCCCAGCCGACATCCCTCCGTCCCCCGGGAACATCCCGGCCAGCCACCCTCTGCTGGTGCGGCACGCGGAGCACGGGGCTGGGCACCCCAAATCCCCCCATTTTCTGGGTCATTTAACCCCAAATTCCCCATTTTCTGGGTTATTTAACCCCCAAATTCCCCCATTTTTGTGTCATTTAACCCCAAATTCCCCCATTTTCTGTGTCATTTAACCCCAAATTCCCCCATTTTCTGGGTTATTTTTCCCAACCCCAAATTCCCCCATTTTCTGTGTCATTTAACCCCAAATTCCCCACGTTTCTGTGTTATTTTTCCCAACCTCAAATTCCCCATTTTCTGTGTTATTTTTCCTCCCCCAACCCCAAATTCCCCCATTTTCTGTGTTATTTTTCCCAACCTCAAATTCCCCCATTTTCTGGGTTATTTTTCCACCCCTGACCCCCCATTTCATGGGATTTTTTGTGATATTTCCCCATTTTATGGGATTTTTTGGGGTTATTCCCCCCCCTAACCCCCAAATCCCCCCATTAACCCCCGATTTCCCCCTCCCCAGCCGACATCCCTCCGTCCCCCGGGAACATCCCGGCCAGCCACCCTCTGCTGGTGCGGCACGCGGAGCACGGGGCTGGGCACCCCAAATCCCCCCATTTCCTGGGTTATTTAACCCTCTCTAACCCCAAATTCCCCACGTTTCTGTGTTATTTTTCCCAACCCCAAATTCCCCCATTTTCTGGGTCATTTAACCCCAAATTCCCCATTTTCTGGGTTATTTTTCCCAACCCCAACTTCCCCATTTTCTGGGTTATTTAACCCCAAATTCCCCCATTTTCTGTGTCATTTAACCCCAAATTCCCCATTTTCTGGGTTATTTAACCCCAAATTCCCCCATTTTCTGGGTTATTCCCCCATTTTCTCTGCTATTTAACCCCCAAATCCCCCATTTTCTGCGTTATTCCCCCTCCAAATTCCCCCCATTTTCTGTGTCATTTAACCCCAAATTCCCCCATTTTCTGGGTTATTTTTCCCAACCTCAAATTCCCCCATTTTTTGTGTTATTTAACCCCCAAATCCCCCATTTTCTGTGTCATTTAACCCCAAATTCCCCATTTTCTGTGTCATTTAACCCCCAAATTCCCCCATTTTCTGTGTTATTTTTCCCAACCTCAAATTCCCCCATTTTCTGGGTTATTCCCCCTCCAATTTCCCCCATTTTCTGCGTCATTTAACCCCAAATCCCCCCATTTTCTGGGTTAATCCCCCCCTCTAACCCCAAATTCCCCACGTTTCTGTGTTATTTTTCCCAACCTCAAATTTCCCCCATTTTCTGCGTTATTTAACCCCCAAATTCCCCATTTTCTGGGTTATTTAACCCCAAATTCCCCATTTTCTGGGTTATTTAACCCCGAACCCCAATTCTCCCATTTTCTGTGTTATTTTTCCTCTCCCCAACCCCCAAATTCCTCCATTTTCTGTGTCATTTAACCCCAAATTCCCCCATTTTCTGGGTCATTTAACCCCAAATTTCCCCATTCCTGCCCCATTAACCCCCGATTTCCCCCTCCCCAGCCGACATCCCTCCGTCCCCCGGGAACATCCCTGCCAGCCACCCTCTGCTGGTGCGGCACGCGGAGCACGGGGCTGGGCACCCCAAATTCCCCATTTTCTGGGTCATTTAACCCCAAATCCCCCCATTTTCTGGGTCATTTAACCCCAAATTTCCCCATTTCTGCCCCATTAACCCCTGATTTCCCCCTCCCCAGCCGACATCCCTCCGTCCCCCGGGAACATCCCTGCCAGCCACCCTCTGCTGGTGCGGCACGCGGAGCACGGGGCGCTGGGGCTGGGCGCTGGGGCTGGGGGCTCCCGCCTGGCGCAGGGGCTGGGCCGCAGCCAGCGCACGCTGCGGCAGCTGACGGCCAACGCCGGCCACACCATCCACGTGCACTACCCGGGGGCCCGGCAGCCCAACCCGCCCCTCATCCTGCAGAGGTGAGTGATTTGGGGTCATCTGAACCCCAAAAACCAGCCAGGGGTCACCTAAACTACCCTGGGGTCACCTAAACTACCCTGGGAACCCCAACCCCAAAACCCACCCTGGGGTCACCTAAACTCCCCGGGGGCCCGGCAGCCCAACCCGCCCCTCATCCTGCAGAGGTGAGTGGTTTGGGGGTCATCTGAACCCCAAAAACCAGCCTGGGAACCAAAAAATACCCTGGGAACCCCAAAACCCACCCTGGGGTCACCCAAACTCACCCAGAGAATCCCTAAACTATCCTGGGGTCACCCAAACCCGCCCCTCATCCTGCAGAGGTGAGTGATGGGGGGTCATCTGAACCCCAAAAACCAGCCAGGGAAACCCAAAACCCAAATAGGGAACACCTAAACCCAGCCAGGGAACCCCTAAACTATCCTGGGGTTACCCAAACCCACCCCTCATCCTGCAGAGGTGAGTGATTGGGGTCATCTGAACCCCAAAAACCAGCCAGGGAACCCCAAAACCCCCACCCAGGGAACCCCAAAACTACCCGGGGGCCCAGCAGCCCAACCCACCCCTCATCCTGCAGAGGTGAGTGATTTGGGGGGTGTATGAACCCCAAAACCCACCCTGGGGTCACCTAAACTATCCTGGGGTCACCCAAACCCACCCAGGGAACCCCAAAAACCAGCCAGGGAACCCCTAAACCCAAATAGGGAACACCTAAACCCAGCCAGGGAACAGCCCAACCCGCCCCTCATCCTGCAGAGGTGAGTCATGGGGGGCTGTATGAACCCCAAAAACCACCCAGGGAACCCCAAAACTCCCCGGGGGCCCGGCAGCCCAACCCGCCCCTCATCCTGCAGAGGTGAGTGATTTGGGGTCATCTGAACCCCAAAAACCCACCCTGGAGTCACCTAAACTACCCTGGGAATCCCAACCCCAAAACCCACCCTGGGGTCACCTAAACTACCCTGGGAACCCCAAAACTACCCGGGGGCCCGGCAGCCCAACCCGCCCCTCATCCTGCAGAGGTGAGTGGTTTGGGGGTCATCTGAACCCCAAAAACCACACTGGGAACCAAAAAATACCCTGGGAACCCCAAAACCCAAATAGGGAACCCCTAAACCCAGCCAGGGATCCCCTAAACTACCCTGGGGTCACCCAAACCCACCCAGGGAACCTCAAAACCCAAACAGGGAACATCCAAAACCCACCCAAGGAACCCCCAAACCCACCCAGGGAACCCCCGAACCCACCCAAGGAACCCCAAAACCCAAACAGGGAACCCCAAACCCATCCAGGGAACACCAAAACTCACCCAGGGAACCCCCAAACCCACCCAAGGAACCCCCAAACCCACCCAGGGAACCCCCAAACCCCCTCGGGGTCACCCAGAACTGCTCCTCATCCTGCAGAGGTGAGCAGAGACACTTCGGGGTCACCCAAACCCCAGGGAGCCCCCAGACCCCTTTGGGCTCACCCCATTCCCCCTGAGAACCCCCATCCCCCTCCCTGGGCTTGTGCCAGAGCCCCACCCTTGGGTCTGACACCCCCCTGAGCCCCCCAAAGACCCCCAGAGACCCCCAAAGACCCCCCTGACCCCCTGTGTCCCCTCCCCAGGCTCCTGGGCCCCTCGGTGGCCGCAGACATCCTCCAGCTGAGCAGCAGCCGGGGTGTGCCCCAAACTGGGGGTCCCACAGCCCCACCCTGGGGTCTGACACCCCCCTGAGCCCCCCAAAGACCCCCATTAACGCCCCCTGACCCCCTGTGTCCCCTCCCCAGGCTCCTGGGCCCCTCGGCGGCGGCGGACATCCTCCAGCTGAGCAGCAGCCTGCCGCTGCGGACCCGGGGTGTGCCCCCAACTGGGGGTCCCATAACCCAAACTGGGGGTCCCATAACCTCAACTGGGGGTCCCAGAGCCCCCCCTGACCCCCTGTGTCCCCTCCCCAGGCTCCTGGGCCCCTCGGCGGCCGCGGACATCCTCCAGCTGAGCAGCAGCCTGCCGCTGTGGGGCCGGGGTGTGCCCCCAAACTGGGGGTCCCACAGCCCCACCCTGGGGTCTGACACCCCCCTGAGCCCCCCCAGTGACCCCCATTAACACCTCTGACCCCTCCCCAGGCTCCTGGGCCCCTCAGCAGCTGCAGACATCCTCCAGCTGAGCAGCAGCCTGCCGCTGCAGAGCCGGGGCCGCGCGCGGCTGCTGGTGGGCAACGAGGACGTTCACATCATCGCGCGCTCCGACGACGAGCTGCTGGACGACTTCTTCCACGAGCAGGGCAGCGCGGGCAGCCAGGCAGGCGAGTGGGGACACGGGGACATTGGGGACATTGGGGACACCAGGGACATTGGGGACACCGGGGACATCGGGGGCATTGGGGACACCGGGGACATTGGGGGGACACCTGCAGTCAGGCAGGCGAGTGGGGACATTGGGGACAGCGGGGACAGTGGGGACATTGGGGCACTGGGGGGACACCTGCAGCCAGGCAGGCGAGTGGGGACATTGGGGACAGCGGGGACATTGGGGACATTGGGGACATTGGGGACACCGGGGACATTGGGGACACTGAGGGGACACCTGCAGCCAGGCAGGCGAGTGGGGACATTGGGGACACTGGGGGGACAGCCACAGCCAGGCAGGCAAGTGGGGACACGGGGACACCGGGGACATTGAGGACATTGGGGACACTGGGGGGACAGCCACAGCCAGGCAGGCGAGTGGGGACACTGGGGACATTGGGGGCGTTGGGGACATTGGGGACACCGGGGACATTGGGGACATTGGGGACACCGGGGACATTGGGGACACGGGGACATTGGGGACAGCGGGGACATTGGGGGCATTGGGGACAGCGGGGACATTGGGGACACCTGGGACATTGGGGGCATTGGGGACACTGGGGACATTGGGGACACTGTGGGGACACCTCCAGACAGGCAGGCGAATGGGGACACGGGGACAGTGGTGACACCGGGGACATTGGAGACATTGGGGACCCTGGGGACATTGGGGACATTGGGGACACTGGGGACATAGGGGATGTTGGGGACACTGGGGCACTGTGGGGACAGCCACAGCCAGGCAGGCGAGTGGGGACATTGGGGACATTTGGGGACATTTGGGGACATTGGGGACACTGGGGACATTGGGGACATGGGAGAGACACCCACGGCCAGGCAGGCCATGGGGGACACCGGGGGGACACGGAGAGACCCCAAAACATGACACAGACACAGGCAGGGGCGGGGCCTGAAGAAGGGGTGGGGCTTAAGGAGGTGTGGCCTGTGGAAAGGGGTGGGGTTTAGGGGTGTGGTCTGTAGGGTTTAGGGGTGTGGTCTGGGGGTTTAGGGGTGTGGTCTGTAGGGTTTAGGGGTGTGGTCTGTGGGGGTTTAGGGGTGTGGTCTGGGGGTTTAGGGGTGTGGTCTGTGGGGGTTTAGGGGTGTGGCCTGTATATTTTAGGGGTGTGGTTTGGGGTTTAGGGGCGTGGTCTATGGGGGTTTAAGGGTGTGGTCTGTGGGGTTTAGGGGTGTGGTCTGGGGGGTTAGGGGTGTGGCCTGTGGGGTTTAGGGGTGTGGTCTGTGGGGTTTAGGGTGTGGTCTGTGACAATTTAAGGATGTGGTCTGTTGGGCTGAGGGGTGTGGCCTGTGGGGTTTAGGGGTGTGGTCTGTAGGGGTTTAGGGCTGTGGTCTGGAGGGTTTAGGGGTGTGGTCTGTAGGGGTTTAGGGGCGTGGTCTGTGGGGGTTTAAGGGTGTGGTCTGTGGGGTTTAGGGGTGGGGTCTGTAGGGGTTTAGGGGTGTGGTCTGGAGGGTTTAGGGGTGTGGTCTGGGGGTTTAGGGGTGTGGTCTGTGAGGTTTAGGGGCGTGGTCTGGGGAAATAGATACAAACACCTCCCCCCCCCCCAAATTCAGCATTTATGGAAATTTAGAGAAATTGAGCTGGCAGGAGGAGGCGTGGCCTAAATAGGTGTGGTTTCTATGGGGGCGTGGTCTATGAGGAGGGGGCGGAGCCTGTGGAGAGTTGTCCCACATTCCCGAATTACCACTGGGGAGGAGCCTGAAAGGAAGGGGTGTGGCCAGACAGGGCGGGGCTTGCTTGATTGACACTCCTGGGGTGGGTGTGCCGAGATGGGCGTGTTCTCACGGGGGAAGGGGCGTGGTCTCACGGGGGGGCGTGGCCTCTGCAGCCTCCAAAGCTCCCATTTGCCCCCCCAGGGACCCTGTCCAGCATCCCCACGGCGCTGACGCGCTGGACGGAGGAGTGCAAGGTCCTGGACGCCGAGAGCATGCACGACTGCGTGTCCGGTGAGACCCCCGGGACCCCCCAGAGCCCCCCGGGGGGTCAGGGTGCCCGTCCTGGGGGTCCCACACACCCCAGAGCCCCCCCAGAGCCCCCCGGGGGGTCAGGGTGCCCGTCCTGGGGGTCCCACACACCCCAGAGCCCCCAATTTCCCCCCCAAAACCCCCCAATTTCCCCTCCCCCGGGGGGTCAGGGTGCCCGTCTGGGGGTCCCAAACCCCCCGATATCCCCCCAAACCCCCCGATTTTGCCACCCCAGTGGTGAGGGTGCCCATCCTGGGGGTCCTACACACCCCAAACCCTTTGATCTCCCCCCAAACCCCCCAATTTTGCCACCCCATTGGTCGAGGTGCCCATCCTGGGGGTCTCACTCCCTCTCAAACCCCCCGATATCCCCCCCAAATCCCCCGATATCCCCTCAAACCCCCCGATTTTTGCCCCCCAGTGGTGAAGGTGCCCATCCTGGGGGTCTTTGACCCCTCCAAACCCCTCAATTTCCCCTCCCCAGTGGTGAAGGTGCCCATCCTGGGGGTCTTTGACCCCTCCAAACCCCTCAATTTCCCCTCCCCAGTGGTGAAGGTGCCCGTCCTGGGGGTCCCACTCCCCCGATATCCCCCTAATATCCCCCCCAACCCCCCCGATATCCCCTCAAACGCCCCGATTTTTGCTCCCCAGTGGTGAAGGTGCCCATCCTGGGGGTCCCACTCCCTCTCAAACCCCCCAATATCCCCCCAAACGCCCCGATTTTTGCTCCCCAGTGGTGAAGGTGCCCATCGTGGGGGTCCCACACCCCCCAAACCCCCCGATTTCCCCTCCCCATTGGTCAAGGTGCCCGTCCTGGGGGTCCCACTCCCCCCTAAACCCCCCAAACCCCCCGATTTTTGCCCCCCAGTGGTGAAGGTGCCCATCCTGGGGGTCTCACACCCCCAAACCCCCTGATTTCTCCCCCAAACCCCCCGATATCCCCCCCAAACCCCCCGGCTTCCCCCCAACCCCCCCGATTTCTCCCCAAACCCCCCGATTTTTGCTCCCCAGTGGTCAAGGTGCCCATCCTGGGGGTCCCACTCCCTCTCAAACCCCCCAATATCCCCCCAAACGCCCCGATTTTTGCCCCCCAGTGGTGAAGGTGCCCATCCTGGGGGTCTTTGACCCCTCCAAACCCCTCAATTTGCCCTCCCCAGTGGTGAAGGTGCCCATCCTGGGGGTCTTTGACCCCTCCAAACCCCCCGATTTTTGCCCCCCAGTGGTGAAGGTGCCCATCCTGGGGGTTCCACTCCCTCTCAAACCCCCCAATTTCCCCCTCAAACCCCCCGATTTCTGCTCCCCAGTGGTCAAGGTGCCCATCCTGAGGGTCCCACTCCCCCCTAAACCCCCCGATTTCCCCCCTCCAGTGGTGAAGGTGCCCATCCTGGGGGTCTCACACCCCCAAACCCCCTGATTTCTCCCCCAAACCCCCCAATATCCCCCCTAAACCCCCCAACTTCCCCCCAACCCCCCCGATTTCTCCCCAAACCCCCCGATTTTTGCCCCCCAGTGGTCGAGATGCCCATCCTGGGGGTCCCACTCCCTCTCAAACCCCCCAATATCCCCCCAAACGCCCCGATTTTTGCCCCCCAGTGGTGAAGGTGCCCATCCTGGGGGTCCTACACACCCCAAACCCCCCGATTTCTCCCCCAAACCCCCCGATATCCCCCCCAAATCCCCTGATATCCCCCGAAACCCCTCGATTTCTGCTCCCCAGTGGTGAAGGTGCCCATCCTGGGGGTCTTTGACCCCTCCAAACCCCTCAATTTACCCTCCCCAGTGGTGAAGGTGCCCGTCCTGGGGGTCTTTGACCCCTCCAAACCCCCCGATTTCTGCTCCCCAGTGGTGAAGGTGCCCATCCTGGGGGTCTCACACCCCCCAAACGCCCCGATATCCCCTCAAACCCCCCAATTTCGCCACCCCATTGGTCAAGGTGCCCATCCTGAGGGTCCCACTCCCCCCAAACCCCCCGATTTCCCCCCAATATCCCCCCTAAACCCCTCAATTTCCCCCCCCCAGTGGTGAAGGTGCCCATCCTAGGGGTCCCACTCCCCCCTAAAACCCCCAAACCCCCTGATTTTTGCCCCCCAGTGGTGAAGGTGCCCATCCTGGCCCGCCTGGAGGCGCTGCGGGACGAGGAGCTGGACGAACGCCGCGAGAAGCGCCGGCGCCAAGCCGCCGAGGACGAGGCCAAAGGCGCCGAGCGCGGCGCCGAGGACAAGGACAGCCCCGAGAGCCAGGTGAGACCCCCCTAAAAACACCCTCCCCCCAAATAAAAACCCCTTTCCCTGATCTACAAAACCCTCCACCTTCCCCACCCTCCCGCAGGACGCCGCGTCCAAAACCGGCGCCGCCTCGGCCGACGTCACCGCCGCAGGTAAAAAAAAAAACCCTCCAGCTCCTGCACCTCCCACTCCCCCAAAACACCAAAAAAAACCCCTTCAGCAGCTGGAACAACCCCCCAAAAAACAAATCCTGCCCTGAATCCCCCCCTGGAGCTGGCGCCGCGCGGGCTGAGGTAGTAGATTGTATAGTTGGAGGGTCACACCCCCGTCTCGGAGATAACTATACATTCTACTGTCTTCCTCGCGCGGCGCGCGCCGCCGCAGCCGGGGGGTCCCTGGGGGGGGTCTTGGGGGGTCTTGAGGGGTCTTGAGGGGTCTTGAGGGGTCTTGAGGGGTCTTGAGGGTCCCTGGGGGGTCTTGAGGGGGCTTGGGGAGGGTTTAGGAAGCTCGTCATCCCAGGAGAAGGGGTGGGATGGGGTTAAAATAGGGGATTTTTGGGGGGGTTTTAAGGGGTTTGGGGGGTTTTTTGGGGTGGGGTTAATAGGGGTTAGGGGTGGAGTTTGGGGTGGGGTTTAGGTTTAGGGGTGGGGTTTAGGGTTTAGGGGTGGGGTTTGGGTTTAGGGGTGGGGTTTAGGGTTTAGGGGTGGGGTTTAGGGTTTAGGGGTGGGGTTTGGGTTTAGGGGTGGGGTTTAGGGTTTAGGGGTGGGGTTTAGGGGTGGGGTTAGGGTTTAGGGGTGGGGTTTAGGTTTAGGGGTGGGGTTAGGGTTTAGGGGTGGGGTGGGGTTTAGGGGTGGGGTTTAGGGTT
Organism: Sylvia borin; assembly: GCA_014839755.1. Lineage (NCBI taxonomy): Eukaryota > Metazoa > Chordata > Aves > Passeriformes > Sylviidae > Sylvia > Sylvia borin. The sequence goes on along the minus strand of JACEWE010000077.1, from coordinate 191,308 downwards.
TAGGGGTGGGGTTTAGGGTTTAGGGGTGGGGTTAGGGTTTAGGGGTGGGGTTTAGGTTTAGGGGTGGGGTTTAGGTTTAGGGGTGGGGTTTTGGGTTTTGGGGTGGGGTTTAGGTTTAGGGGTGGGGTTTAGGGTTTAGGGGTGGGGTTAGGGTTTAGGGGTGGGGTTAGGGTTTAGGGGTGGGGTTTGGGTTTAGGGGTGGGGTTTAGGGTTTAGGGGTGGGGTTAGGGTTTAGGGGTGGGGTTTAGGTTTAGGGGTGGGTTTAGGGTTTAGGGGTGGGGTTAGGGTTTAGGGGTGGGGTTTAGGTTTAGGGGTGGGGTTTAGGGGTGGGGTTTAGGGTTTAGGGGTGGGGTTAGGGTTTAGGGGTGGGGTTTAGGGTTTAGGGGTGGGGTTTAGGGTTTAGGGGTGGGGTTAGGGTTTAGGGGTGGGGTTTAGGTTTAGGGGTGGGGTTTAGGTTTAGGGGTGGGGTTTAGGGTTTAGGGTTTAGGTTTAGGGGTGGGGTTTAGGGTTTAGGGGTGGGGTTAGGGTTTAGGGGTGGGGTTAGGGTTTAGGGGTGGGGTTTGGGTTTAGGGGTGGGGTTTAGGGTTTAGGGGTGGGGTTTAGGGTTTAGGGGTGGGGTTTAGGTTTAGGGGTGGGGTTAGGGTTTAGGGGTGGGGTTTAGGTTTAGGGGTGGGGTTTAGGTTTAGGGGTGGGGTTTAGGGTTTAGGGGTGGGGTTTAGGTTTAGGGGTGGGGTTTAAGGTTTAGGGGTGGGGTTTAGGGTTTAGGGGTGGGGTTAGGGTTTAGGGGTGGGGTTTAGGGTTTAGGGGTGGGGTTTAGGTTTAGGGGTGGGGTTTAGGGTTTAGGGGTGGGGTTAGGGTTTAGGGGTGGGGTTTAGGGTTTAGGGGTGGGGTTTAGGGTTTAGGGGTGGGGTTAGGGTTTAGGGGTGGGGTTAGGTTTAGGGGTGGGGTTAGGGTTTAGGGGTGGGGTTAGGGTTTAGGGGTGGGGTTTAGGGTTTAGGGGTGGGGTTAGGGTTTAGGGGTGGGGTTTAGGTTTAGGGGTGGGGTTTAGGGTTTAGGGGTGGGGTTTGGGGTTTAGGGGTGGGGTTTAGGGTTTAGGGGTGGGGTTTAGGTTTAGGGGTGGGGTTTAGGGTTTAGGGGTGGGGTTTAGGGTTTAGGGGTGGGGTTTAGGTTTAGGGGTGGGGTTAGGGTTTAGGGGTGGGGTTTAGGGGTGGGGTTTAGGTTTAGGGGTGGGGTTTAGGGGTGGGGTTTAGGTTTAGGGTTTAGGGGTGGGGTTAGGGTTTAGGGGTGGGGTTTAGGGTTTAGGGGTGGGGTTTAGGTTTAGGGGTGGGGTTTGGGTTTAGGGGTGGGGTTTAGGGGTGGGGTTTAGGGTTTAGGGGTGGGGTTAGGGTTTAGGGGTGGGGTTTAGGGTTTAGGGGTGGGGTTTAGGGTTTAGGGGTGGGGTTTAGGGTTTAGGGGTAGGGTTTAGGGGTGGGGTTTAGGGTTTAGGGGTGGGGTTAGGGTTTAGGGGTGGGGTTTAGGGTTTAGGGTTTAGGGGTGGGTTTAGGTTTAGGGGTGGGGTTTAGGGTTTAGGGGTGGGGTTTAGGGTTTAGGGGTGGGGTTAGGGTTTAGGGGTGGGGTTAGGTTTAGGGGTGGGGTTTAGGTTTAGGGTTTAGGGGTGGGGTTTAGGGTTTAGGGGTGGGGTTTAGGGTTTAGGGGTGGGGTTTAGGGTTTAGGGGTGGGGTTTAGGGTTTAGGGGTGGGGTTTAGGTTTAGGGGTGGGGTGGGCTCGCCCCCCTGAATTGTTTCCTTTTCTCCTCTTGAATTGTTTTCCTTGATCCCCCCTCAAATTGTTTCTTTGATCCCCCCCAAAATTGTTTCTTTGACCCCTGAATTGTTTCCTCCCCTTAAATTTTCTCCTCTTAAATTGTTTCCTCCCCACCCCAGAAATGACTCCTTGATCCCCAAAATTGTCTCCTTGACCCCCAAATTTTCTCTTCGTCCTTAATTGTCTCCTTCCCCCCAAATTGTTTCCTTGACCCCCAAATTGTCTCCTTGACACCCAAAATTGTTTCTTTGACCCCCAAATTGTTTCTTTGACCCCTGAATTGTTTCCTCCCCTTAAATTTTCTCCTCCTCTTAAATTTTCCTCTCCACCCCGAATTGTTTCCTTGACCCCCCAAATTTTTTCCTTGATCCCCAAAATTGTTTTCTCCCCTCCCTGATTTTTCCTTCCCCTCCCAAAATTATTTCCTTCCTCCTCCTGAATTGTTTCCTCCCCACCCCAAAAATGTCTCCTTGACCCCCAAAATTGTCTCGTTGACCCCCAAAATTGTCTCCTTGACCCCTGAACTGTTTCCTGGACACCCAAAATTGTTTCCTTCCCACCCCTAAATTGTCTCCTCCCCCTAAATTTTCTCCTCCCCCATTTAATTTTCTCCTCCCCCTTAAATTGTTCCCTCCCCTCCCCAAAATTCCCTCATGCCCCCCAAAATTTTCTCCTCCCTTCAAACCTTTTCCCATCCCCACCGAGGAGACCCCTCCTCTCATTTATTAGGGCACATCTAATTATCTAAAACTCCCCAAAACGGGGGAAAAAACACCCCAAAAAATACCCACCAGGGGAGGGGTGGGGAGGGGGGGAGGGTCCTAAATTTTTGGGGTGCTCCCCCCAAATATTGATCCCTCCCAGAGCACAGACCCCTCCTCTCATTTTTAGGGTCCATTTAATTATCTAAAACTCCCCAAAATGGGAAAAAAAAACCCAAATAAAAACCATGAGGAAAGTTTTGGGGGTGGGGAGGGTCCCAAATTTTTAGGGTGCTCCCCCCACCCACCCAAAATATTGATCCCTCCCCCTCCCAGAGCACATACCCCCCCCTTAATTATCTAAAACTCCCCAAAATGAGAAAAAAACCCAAATAAAACCCACCAGGGGAAGTTTTGGGGATGGGGAGGGTCCCAAATTTTAGGGTGCTCCCCCCACCCACCCAAAATATTGCTCCCTCCCCCTCCCAGAGCACAGGAGACCCTCCTCTCATTTTTTAGGACCCATTTAATTATCTAAAACTCCCCAAAAATGAGAAAAAACCCAAATAAAACCATGGGGGAATTTTTGAGGGTGGGGAGGGTCCCAAAATTTTTAGGGTGCTCCCCCCACCCACCCAAAAAAACATTGCTCCCCCTCCTCTCATTTTTTAGGGCCCTTCTAATTATCTAAAACTCCCCAAAATGGGAAAAAAAAACCCAAAAAAACCCCAAGAAAAACCATGAGGAAAGTTTTGGGGGTGGGGAGGGTCCCAAATTTTTAGGGTGCTCCCCCCACCCACCCAAAATATCGATCCCTCCCCCTCCCAGAGCACAAGAGACCCTCCTCTCATTTTTTAGGACCCATTTAATTATCTAAAACTCCCCAAAATGAGAAAAAAACCAAAATAAAAACCACGAAGGAAGTTTTGGGGTGGGGAGGGTCCCAAAATTTTTAGGGTGCTCCCCCCACCCACCCAAAAAAAACATTGCTCCCCCCTCCTCTCATTTTTAGGACTCATCTAACTGTCTAAAACTCCCAAAAATAGGAAAAAAACCCCAAAAAACCATCCAAAAAAATCCACGAGGGAAGTTTTGAGGGTGGGGAGGGTCCCAAAATTTTTAGGGTGCTCCCCCCACCCACCCAAAATTTTGATCCCTCCCCCTCCCCAGAGCACAGACCCCCCCTTAATTATCTAAAACTCCCCAAAATGGGAAAAAAAACCCAAATAAAAATCTCCAGGGGAAGTTTTGAGGGTGGGGAGGGTCCCAAAATTTTAGGGCCCTCCCCCCACCCACCCAAAAAAACCATTGCTCCCCCCTCCTCTCATTTTTAGGGCCCTTCTAATTATCTAAAACTCCCCAAAATGAGAAAAAAACCCCAAATAAAACCCACCAGGGGAGGTTTTGGGGGTGGGGAGGGTCCCAAATTTTTAGGACCCTCCCCCCACCCACCCAAAAAAATATTGCTCCCCCCTCCTCTCATTTTTAGGGCCCTTCTAATTATCTAAAACTCCTCAAAATGGGAAAAAAACCCCAAATAAAACCATGGGGGAATTTTTGGGGCTGGGGAGGGTCCCAAAATTTTTAGGGTGCTCCCTCCCCCCACCCAAAATGTTGCTCCCTCCCCCTCCCAGAGCACAAGAGACCCTCCTCTCATTTTTTAGGACCCATTTAATTATCTAAAACTCCCCAAAATGGATAAAAAAACCCAAATAAAACCCACCAGGGGAGATTTTGAGGGTGGGGAGGGTCCCAAAATTTTTAGGGTGCTCCCCCCACCCACCCAAAATATCGATCCCTCCCCCTCCCAGAGCACAGACCCCTCCTTAATTATCTAAAACTCCCCAAAATGGGAAAAAAACCCCAAATAAAAACCACCAGGGGAAGTTTTGGGGTGGGGAGGGTCCCAAATTTTTAGGGTGCTGCCCCCACCCACCCCAAAAAACCATTGCTCCCCCCTCCTCTCATTTTTTAGGGCCCTTCTAATTATCTAAAACTCCCCAAAATGGGAAAAAAACCCCCAAATAAAACCCACCAGGGGAGATTTTGAGGGTGGGGAGGGTCCCAAATTTTTAGGGTGCTCCCCCCACCCACCCAAAATATTGCTCACTCCCCCTCCTCTCATTTTTAGGGCCCTTCTAACTGTCTAAAACTCCCCAAAATGAGAAAAAAAAACCCAAAAAAACCCTCCAAAAATCCCACGAGGGAAGTTTTGGGGGTGGGGAGGGTCCCAAAATTTTTAGGACCCTCCCCCCACCCACCCAAAATATTGATCCCTCCCCCTCCCAGAGCACAGACCCCCCCTCTCATTTTTTAGGGCCCATTTAATTATCTAAAACTCCCCAAAATGGGAAAAAAAAACCCAAATAAAACCCACCAGGGGAGGTTTTGGGGGTGGGGAGGGTCCCAAATTTTTAGGGCCCTCCCCCCACCCACCCAAAAAAACCATTGCTCCCCCCTCCTCTCATTTTTAGGACCCATTTAATTATCTAAAACTCCCCAAAATGAGAAAAAAACCCCAAATAAAAACCATGGGGGAATTTTTAGGGCTGGGGAGGGTCCCAAATTTTTAGGGTGCTCCCCTCACCCACCCAAAAATATTGATCCCTCCCCCTCCCAGAGCACAAACCCCCCCTCTCATTTTTTAGGGCCCTTCTAATTATCTAAAACTCCCCAAAATGAGAAAAAAACCCAAATAAAAACCATGGGGGAATTTTTGAGGGTGGGGAGGGTCCCAAAATTTTTAGGACCCTCCCCCCACCCACCCAAAAAAACCATTGCTCCCCCCTCCTCTCATTTTTAGGACCCATTTAATTATCTAAAACTCCCCAAAATGGATAAAAAAACCCCAAATAAAAACCATGGGGGAATTTTTGGGGGTGGGGAGGGTCCCAAATTTTTAGGACCCTCCCCCCACCCACCCCAAAATATTGCTCCCTCCCCCTCCCAGAGCACAAGAGACCCCCACTCTCATTTTTTAGGACCCATTTAATTATCTAAAACTCCCCAAAATGGGAAAAAAAACCCCATAAAACCCTCCAAAAAATCCACGAGGGAAAGTTTTGAGGGTGGGGAGGGTCCCAAAATTTTTAGGGTGCTCCCCCCACCCACCCAAAATATTGCTCCCTCCCCCTCCCAGAGCACAGGAGAGACCCCCCCCTCATTTTTTAGGACCCATCACTCCCCAAAATGGATAAAAAAACCTCAAAAATAACCCACGAGGGAGATTTTGGGGGTGGGGAGGGTCCCAAAATTTTTAGGACCCTCCCCCCACCCCCCCAAAACTGTTGCTCCCCCCTCCCCAGAGCGCGGCGGGAGCGCGGGGGACGCCCCACCCCCTCCCGGCCCCCAGCGGACCCTGGTGATGCTGGAGGCGACGCCCACCCCCCCGGAGCCCCCCCCGGGAGCCCCCCAAATCCCTGGGCGACCCCCCCCCCCCCGGGAACCCCCCGAGCACGACGAAGGGGGTGGGGGTCCCGGGAGACCCCCCGCCGAGGCCGAGGCCACGCAGATGGAGCTGTCACCAGCGCCCACCATCAGTAAGGGTGGGGGGAGGGGGGGTTTTTGGGGGGTCCCCTGAGGGTTTTTGGGGGGTGGGGGGTCGATTTTGGGGTTTTGGGGGGTCTCCTGAGAGTTTTTTGGGGGATGGGGGGGGTTTTTTGGGGGGTCTCCTGTGGGATTTTGGGGTTTTGGGGTCGATGGGGGGATTTTTTGGGGGGTCTCCTGTAGGATTTTGGGGGATGGGGGGTCGATTGTGGGGTTTTGGGGGGTCTCCTGTGGGATTTTGGGGGGTGGGGGGTCGATGGGGGGGGGTTGGGGGGTCTCCTGAGGGTTTTTTGGGGGGTGGGGGTCGATTTTGGGGTTTTGGGGGTCTCCTGTGGGATTTTGGGGGGTGGGGGGTCGATGGGGGGGTTTTTGGGGGGTCTCCTGTGGGATTTTTGGGGGGTGGGGGGTCGATGGGGGGGGTTTTGGGGGGTGGGGGGTCGATTTTGGGGTTTTGGGGGGTCTCCTGAGAGTTTTTTGGGGGATGGGGGGGTTTTTTGGGGGGTCTCTTGTGGGATTTTGGGGGGTGGGGGGTCGATTTGGGGGTTTTTTGGGGTCTCCTGTGGGATTTTGGGGGGTGGGGGGTCGATTGTGGGGTTTGGGGGGTCTCCTGTGGGATTTTGGGGGGTGGGGGGTCGATTGTGGGGTTTTTGGGGGGGTGGGGGGTCGATTATGGGGTTTTTTTGGGGGGTGGGGGGTCGATGGGGGTCGATGGGGGGGTTTTTTGGAGGGTCTCCTGAGGGTTTTTTGGGGGGTGGGGGGTTTTTTGGGGTCTCTTGTGGGATTTTGGGGGGTGGGGGGTCGATTTTGGGGTTTTTGGGGGTTCTCCTGTGGGATTTTGGGGGGTGGGGGGTCGATGGGGGGTTTTTTGGTGGGTGGGGGGTCGATGGGGGGGGGGTTTTGGGGGGTGGGGGGTCGATTGTGGGGTTTTTGGGGGTCTCCTGTGGGATTTTGGGGGTGTGGGGTCTCCAATGTGAGAGAAACGAGGGGGTCTCCCCAAAATATTATTAGTTTTTGGGGTGTGGGGTCTCCAATGTGGGAGAAATGGTCTCCCCAAAATATTATTATTATTATTATTATTATTATTATTATTATTATTATTATTATTATTATTTTGGGGTGTGGGGTCTCCAATGTGGGAGAAACGAGGGGAGGTCTCCCCAATATTATTGTTATTTTTTGGGGTGGGGGTCCTCAATGTAGGAGAAAGGAGGGATTTTTTTTGGGATGGGGGGTCTCCAATGTGGGAGAAAGGAGGAGGTCTCCCCAATATTATTATTATTATGATTTTGGGGTGGGGGTCCCCGGCGTGACGTGTCCCCTCCCGCCCCCCCGCAGCGTCGCTGTCCCCGGAACGCGCCGAGGACTCGGACGCGCTGACGGCCGTGAGCAGCCAGCTGGAGGGATCCCCCATGGACACGTCCAGCCTGGCCTCCTGCCCCTTGGAGGACTCCGGGGGGGCTCCTGCGGCTCCTGCAGCCCCCCAAAATCCCCCCGGGACCCCCCAAGGAGCGCCGCCCGCCCCGCCCGACGCCGCGCAGCCCCCCGATGATGGGTGAGAGTTTGTGTTCCTTCCTTCCACTGCTGCTCTCAGGTGTTGGGGTTTGGGGGTTCAGTTTGGCCTCCTGCACCTTGAAGGAGTTTTGGGGGGCTCCTCCTGCTCCTGCAGCCCCCCAAAATCCCCACAAAATCCCCCCAAAATCCCCCCAAAATCCCCCCAAGGACCCCCCAGGAGCCCCTCCTGCCCCTCTCAATGATAGGTGAGAGTTTGTGCTCCTTGCTCCCCAGTGCTGCTTCAGGGGTTGGGGTTTTGGGTTTTGGGGGTTCAGTTTGGCCTCCTGCAACTTGGAAGAGTTTTGGGGGGCTCCTCCTGCTCCTGCAGCCCCCCAAAATCCCCCCAAGAAGCCCCACACCCACCCCACCCAATGCTGCCCAGCCCCCCGATGATAGGTGACAGTTTGTGCTCCTTGATTCACACTGGGGCTCTCAGGGGTTGGGGTTTGGGGGTTTGGGGGTTCAGTTTGGCCTCCTGCAACTTGGAAGAGTTTTGGGGGGCTCCTCCTGCTCCTGCAGCCCCCCAAAATCCCCCCAAGGACCCCCCAAGGAGCCCCTCCTGCCCCTCTCAACGATAGGTGGGAGTTTCTGCTCCTTGCTCCCCAGTGCTACTGTCAGGGGTTAGAGGTTTTGGGTTTTGGGGGTTCAGTTTGGCCTCCTGCACCTTGGAAGAGTTTTGGGGGGCCTCTTCCTGCTTCTGCAGCCCCCCAAAATCCCCCCAAAATCCCCTCAAGGAGCCCCTCCTGCCCCTCTCAATGATAGGTGAGAGTTTGTGCTCCTTGCTCCCCAGTGCTGCTTCAGGGGTTGGGGTTTGGGGATTTTGGGGTTCAGTTTGGCCTCCTGCACCTTAAAAGAGTCTTGGGGGGCTCTTCCTGCTCCTGCAGCCCCCCAAAATCCCCCCAAAATCCCCCCAAAATCCCCCCAAGAAGCCCCACACCCACCCCACCCAATGCCGCCCAGCCCCCCGATGATAGGTGAGAGTTTGTGCTCCTTGGTTCACAGTGGGGCTCTGAGGGGTTGGGGTTTGGGGTTTTGGGGTTTTGGGGGTTCAGTTTGGCCTCCTGCAACTTGGAAGAGTTTTGGGGGGCTCCTCCTGCTCCTGCAGCCCCCCAAAATCCCCCCAAGGAGCCCCTGCTGCCCCTCCTAATGATAGGTGAGAGTTTGTGCTCCTTGGTTCACACTGGGGCTCTCAGGGGTTGGGGTTTGGGGGTTTGGGGGTTTGGGGGTTCAGTTTGGCCTCCTGCAACTTGAAGGAGTTTGGGGGGCCTCTTCCTGCTCCTGCAGCCCCCCAAAATCCCCCCAAAATCCCCCCAAAATCCCCCCAAGGAGCCTCTTCTACCTCTCCTAATGATAGGTGAGAGTTTGTGCTCCTTGATTCACACTGGGGCTCTCAGGGGGTTGGGGTTTGGGGGTTTGGGGGTTCAGTTTGGCCTCCTGCACCTTGGAAGAGTCTTGGGGGGGGCTCTTCCTGCTCTTACAGCCCCCCAAAATCCCCCCAAGAAGCCCCACACCCACCCCACCCAATGCCGCCCAGCCCCCGATGATAGGTGAGAGTTTGTGCTCCTTGATTCACACTGCGGCTCTCAGGGGTTGGGGTTTGGGGGTTTGGGGATTTTGGGGGTTCAGTTTGGCCTCCTGCACCTTGGAAGAGTTTTGGGGGGCTCCTCCTGCTCCTGCAGCCCCCCAAAATCCCCCCAAGGACCCCCCAAGGAGCCCCTCCTGCCCCTCTCAAGGATAGGTGGGAGTTTCTGCTCCTTGCTCCCCAGTGCTGCTTCAGGGGTTGAGGTTTGGGGTTTTGGGGGTTCAGTTTGGCCTCCTGCAACTTGGAAGAGTTTTGGGGGCCTCTTCCTGCTCCTGCAGCCCCCCAAAATCCCCCCAAGAAGCCCCACCCCACCCCACCCAATGCTGCCCAGCCCCCCGATGATAGGTGAGAGTTTGTGCTCCTTGATTCACACTGGGGCTCTCAGGGGTTGAAGTTTTGGGGGTTTGGGGGGTTCAGTTTGGCCTCCTGCACCTTGAAGGAGTCTTGGGGGGCTCCTCCAGCTCCTGCAGCCCCCCAAAATCCCCCCAAGGACCCCCCAAGGACCCCCAACACCACTCAACCTCTGGACAATAGCTTAGAGCCTCCCCTTCCTCCCCAGTGCTGCTTCAGGGGTTGGGGTTTGGGGGGATTGTGGGTTTTGGGGGTTCAGTTTGGCCTCCTGCACCTTGAAGGAGTTTGGGGAGCCTCTTCCTGCTCCTGCAGCCCCCCAAAATCCCCCCAAAATCCCCCCAAAATCCCCCTAAGGAGCCCCACCCGCCCCTCTCAACGATAGGTGGGAGTTTCTGCTCCTTGCTCCCCATTGCTGCTCTCAGGATTTTGGGGTTTTGGGGGTTCAGTTTGGCTTCCTGCAACTTGGAAGAGTTTTGGGGGGCTCCTCCTGCTCCTGCAGCCCCCCAAAATCCCCCCAAGAAGCCCCACACCCACCCCACCCAATGCCGCCCAGCCCCCCGATGATAGGTGAGAGTTTGTGCTCCTTGGTTCACACTGGGGCTCTCAGGGGTTGGAGTTTGGGGGTTTTGGGGGTTTGGGGGGTTTTGGGGGTTCAATTTGGCCTCCTGCACCTTGAAGGAGTTTGGGGGGTTCCTCCTGCTCCTGCAGCCCCCCAAAATCCCCCCAAGGAGCCCCCACCCACCCCTCTCAACGATAGGTGGGAGTTTCTCCTTCCTCTCATTGCTGCTGTCAGGGGTTGTGGTTTAGGGGGATCCTGGTTTTGGGGTGTCGTGGTTTTGGGGTGTCCCCTCCGTCCCCACTGATGTCCCAGCTCCGTGGTGTGACCCCTCAGCTCCCCCCCGGCCTCATCCTCGGAGAGTTCGTCCACCCGGGACTCGGCCGGAGCCATTTCCGGGGCCGACTCCCGCGGGATCCTGGAGGAGCCGCTGCCGTCCACCAGCAGCGAGGAGGAGGATCCCCTGGCAGGTCAGTGACGCTCCTGTGACTGGTCAGTGACACCCCTGTGTCCCCTGGGACTGGTCAGTGACACCCCTGTGTCCCCTCTGACCGGTCAGTGACACCCCTGGGACTGGTCAGTGACACCCCTGTGTCCCCTCTGACTGGTCAGTGACAGCCCTCTGTCCACTCTGACCGGTCAATGACACCCCTGTCCATCCCTGGGACTGGTCAGTGACACGCCTGTGTCCCCTGGGACTGGTCAGTGACACCCCTGTGTCCCCTGGGGCTGGTCAGTGACACCCCTGTGTCCCCTGGGGCCGGTCAGTGACACCCCTGTGTCCCCTCTGGCCGGTCAGTGACACCCTTGTGACTGGTCAGTGACACCCCTGTGTCCCCTGGGGCTGGTCAGTGACACCCCTGTGTCCCCTCTGACTGGTCAGTGACACCCCTGTGTCCCCTCTGGCCGGTCAGTGACATCCCTGTGTCCCCTCTGACCGGTCAGTGACACCCCTGTGTCCCCTGGGGCTGGTCAGTGACATCCCTGTGTCCCCTGGGACTGGTCAGTGACACCCCTGTGTCCCCTCTGGCCGGTCAGTGACATCCCTGTGTCCCCTGGGACTGGTCAGTGACATCTATGTGTCCTCTCCGACTGGTCAGTGTCACCCCTGTGTCTCCTGGGGCTGGTCCGTGACACCCCTGTGTCACCTTTGACTGGTCAGTGACATCCATGTGTCACCTCTGACTGGTCAGTGACACCCCTGTGACTGGTCAGTGACATCCATGTGTCCCCTGGGGCTGGTCAGTGACACCCCTGTGTCCTCTCTGGCTGGTCAGTGACATCCCTGTGACTGGTCAGTGACACTCCTGTGTCCCCTCTGGCCGGTCAGTGACACCCCTGTGACTGGTCAGTGACACCCCTGTGTCCCCTGGGGCTGGTCAGTGACACCCCTGTGTCCCCTGGGACTGGTCAGTGACATCCATGTGTCCCCTCTGGCTGGTCAGTGACACCCCTGTGTCCCCTGGGGCTGGTCAGTGACAGCCCTGTGTCCCCTCTGGCCGGTCAGTGACACCCCTGTGTCCCCTCTGACTGGTCAGTGACACCCCTGTGTCCCCTGTGACTGGTCAGTGACACCCCTGTGACTGGTCAGTGACATCCATGTGTCCCCTGGGGCCGGTCAGTGACACCCCTGTGTCCCCTGTGACTGGTCAGTGACACCCCTGTGTCCCCTCTGGCCGGTCAGTGACACCCCTGTGACTGGTCAGTGACATCCATGTGTCCCCTGGGGCCGGTCAGTGACACCCCTGTGTCCCCTCTGACTGGTCAGTGACACCCCTGTGTCCCCTGGGGCTGGTCAGTGACATCCATGTGTCCACCTGGCCTGAAGGTTTTAGGGTGTCGCTGGAGGGTTTTAGGGCACCCTGAAGGTTTTAGGGTGTCCCTGAAGATTTTGGGGTGTCCCTGGAGGGTTTTGGGGTGTCCCTGGGAGTTTTTAGGGTGTCCCTGGTGGCCTCAGGGGTTTCCAGGGTGTCCCTGGAGGTCCCCAAGCCATTCCCCAGGGTGTCCCTGATGGTTTTGGGGTGTCCCTGGGAGTTTTTGAGGTGTCCCTGGAGGGTTTTGGGGTGTCCCTGATGGTTTTGGGGTGTCCCTGGGAGTTTTTAGGGATGTCCCTGGGAGTTTTTAGGGTGTCCCTGAAGGTTTTGGGGTGTCCCTGGGAGTTTTTAGGGTGTCCCTGGGAGTTTTTGGGGTGTCCCTGGAGGGTTTTGGGGTGTCCCTGGAGGGTTTTGGGGTGTCCCTGGTGGCCTCAGGAGTTTCCAGGGTGTCCCTGGAGGGTTTTGGGGTGTCCCCGAAGGTTTTGGGGTGTCCCTGGGAGTTTTTGGGGTGTCCCTGGAGGGTTTTAGGGTGACCCTGAAGGTTTTGGTGTGTCCCTGGGAGTTTTTAGGGGTGTCCCTGGAGGGTTTTGGGGTGTCCCTGGGAGTTTTTAGGGGTGTCCCTGGAGGGTTTTGGGGTGTCCCTGAAGGTTTTGGGGTGTCCCTGGGAGTTTTTGAGGTGTCCCTGGAGGGTTTTGGGGTGTCCCTGGAGGGTTTTGGGGTGTCCCTGGAGGGTTTTAGGGCACCCTGATGGTTTTGGGGTGTCCCTGGGAGTTTTTAGGGTGTCCCTGATGGGTTTGGGGTGTCCCTGGTGGCCTCAGGGGTTTCCTGGGTGTCCCTGGAGGTCCCCGAGCCGTTCCCCGGGTTGTCCCCAACGTGTCCCCGCCGTGTCCCCGCCGTGTCCCCAGGGATCAGCCTCCCCGAGGGCGTGGACCCGTCGTTCCTGGCGGCGCTGCCCGACGACATCCGGCGCGAGGTGCTGCAGAACCAGCTGGGGATCCGCCCCCCGGCGCGGGCCCCGCCCACCGCCAGCCCCGCCCCGCCCGTGGTGGCCAATCCCGGCCTCACCGAGGTCAGCCCCGAGTTCCTGGCGGCGCTGCCCCCGGCCATACAGGAGGAGGTGGGTGTGGCTACGGGGTGGGCGTGGCTATGGGTGGGTGTGGTCTTGGGGCGGGGCTGAGGGATGGGGTGTGGCCTCTTGAGGGTGTGTCTGCATGGGGGTGTGGCTCCTTTGGGTGTGGCCTCTTTGGGGGTGTGGCTTCATTAGGGTGTGTTCACATGGGGTGTGGTTTCCTGGGGTGTGGCTTATTGGGGGTGTGGCTTATTGGGGGTGTGGCCTTGTGGAGGTGCATTTTTGGGGTGTCTTCATGTCTGGGCGTGGTCCTCTTAGTTTGTGGTCTCTTTGGGGCGTGTCCCCATGTGGGTGTGGCCTCTTCTGGACATGTTCTCTGTGGGTGTGGTCTTATTAGGACACATCCCTCTCTGGGTGTGGCCTTTTCAGGGCATGTCACTGTGGGGGCGTGGTCCCGGGGCGTGGCCTGTTCGGGGCATTTCCCCATAGAGGCGTGGCCTAAAAGGCGTGTCCCCATATGGGTGTGGTCTCTTTAGGGTGTGCCCCCATAGGGGTGTGGTCTCTTTTGGGCGTGTCCCTAGAGGGGTGTGGTCTCTGGGGTGTGTCCCCACATGGGTTTGGCCTGTCCAGGGCATGTTCCCATATGGGTGTGGCCTCTTTGGGGCTCATCCCCCTATGGGTGTGGTCTCTCTGCCCATGTCCCCTATGGGCGTGGCCTCTCTGTTGGTGCTGTCCAGCCATGTCCCCCCTGTGTCCAGCCATGTCCCCCCTGTGTCCAGCCATGTCCCCCCCATGTCCAGCCATGTCCATCCGTGTCCCCCCTGTGTCCAGCCATGTCCCACCCCTGTGTCCAGCCATGTCCCTCCTGTGTCCAGCCATGTCCAGCCGTGTCCAGCCATGTCCCCCCCATGTCCAGCCATGTCCATCCGTGTCCCCCCTGTGTCCAGCCATGTCCCACCCCTGTGTCCAGCCATGTCCCCCCCTGTGTCCGGCCATGTCCAGCCGTGTCCCCCCCCCCCGTGTCCGGCCGTGTCCAGCCATGTCCTTCCCTAGTGTCCAGCCATGTCCCCCCCGTGTCCAGCCGTGTCCCACGCTGTCCCCCCCAGTGTCCAGCCGTGTCCCTGCCATATCCAGCCGTGTCCCCCCCCGTGTCCAGCCATGTCCCATACTGTGTCCAGCCATGTCCCCCCTGTGTCCAGCCGTGTCCCCCCTGTGTCCAGCCATGTCCCCGCCGTGTCCGGCCATGTCCCATGCTGTGTCCGGCCATGTCCAGCCATGTCCTTCCCTAGTGTCCAGCCATGTCCCACCCCGTGTCCAGCCATGTCCCATGCTGTGTCCAGCCATGTCCCACCACAGTGTCCGGCCGTGTCACCCCTGTGTCCAGCCATGTCCTCCCCCGTGTCCAGCCGTGTCCAGCCATGTCCCCCCCGTGTCCGGCCATGTCCAGCCATGTCCCCCCCTATGTTCAGCCGTGTCCCCCACCCATATCCAGCCATGTCCCCCCTGTGTCCAGCCGTGTCCCCCCCGTGTCCGGCCATGTCCGGCCATGTCCCATGCTGTGTCCAGCTGTGTCCCCCCCATGTCCAGCCATGTCCAGCCATGTCCCACCCCGTGTCCAGCCATGTCCCCCCCATATCCAACCGTGTCCCCCCCAGTGTCCGGCCGTGTCTCCCCCATGTCCAGCCATGTCCAGCCGTGTCCTGCCATGTTCCATTCCAGTGTCCAGCCATGTCCCCCCCGTGTCCAGCCGTGTCCCCCACACTGTCCCCTGTCCCCGCGCAGGTGCTGGCGCAGCAGCGGGCGGAGCAGCAGCGGCGGGAGCTGGCTCAGGCCACGGGCTCGGACGCTCCCATGGACCCGGTGACCTTCATCCAGACGCTGCCGTCGGAGCTGCGGCGCTCGGTGCTGGAGGACATGGAGGACTCGGTGCTGGCCGTGATGCCGCCGGACATCGCGGCCGAGGCGCAGGCGCTGCGGCGGGAGCAGGAGGCGCGGCAGCGGCAGCTGATGCACGAGCGCCTCTTCGGCCACTCCAGCACCTCGGCGCTCTCGGCCATCCTGCGCAGCCCCGGTGAGGGCGGGGGGCTGTGCTGCTGGGCCGCCGGGGTGTCCCCGAGGTGTCCCCGAGGTGTCCCCGAGGTGTCCCCTCAGGGCCATCACTGTCCCCTCAGTGTCCCCTCGGTGCCCTCAGTGTCCCCCTGGTGTCCCCTCAATTCCCTCGGTGTCCCCCTGGTGCCCTCCGTGTCCCCTGTGTGCTCTCGGTGCCCTCTCGATTCCCTCGGTGTCCCCTCAGTTCCTTCTCTGTCTTCCCTGGTTCCCTCGGTGTCCCCTCAGTGCCCTCAGTGTCCTCCTGGTGCCCTCGGTGTCTCCTCAATTCCCTCAGTGTCCCCTCAATTCCCTCGGTGTCCCCTCGGTGTCCTCTCGGTTCCCTCAGTGTCCCCCCGCTGCCCTCGGTGTCTCCTCGGTGTCCCCTCAACTCCCTGAGTCCCCATTTCTCCTGGTGTCCCCGGTGTCCCCAGTGTGTGGCACATCCCCAGTATGTGATACATCCCTGGTGTCCCCTGTGCGTGGCACGTCCCCGGTGTCCCCAGTATGTGACACATCCCCAGTGTCCTCTGTGCATGACACATCCCCGGTGTCCCCAGTGTGTGACACATCCCCAGTGTGTGACACGTCCCCGGTGTCCCCAGTGTGTGACACATCCCCAGTATGTGACACGTCCCCGGTATCCCCAGTGTGTGACACGTCCCCGGTGTCCCCTGTGCGTGACACGTCCCCAGTGTCCCCTGTGCATGACACGTCCCCGGTGTCCCCAGTATGTGACACATCCCCAGTATGTGACACATCCCCAGTATGTGACACATCCCCAGTGTCAACAGTATGTGGCACGTCCCCAGTGTCCCCAGCGTGTGACACATCCCTGGTGTCCCCAGTGTGTGACACATCCCCAGTATGTGACGCATCCCCAGTGTGTGACACATCCCCGGTGTCCCCAGTGTGTGACACATCCCCAGTGTGTGACACATCCCCGGTGTGTGACACATCCCCGGTGTCCCCAGCGTGTGACATATCCCTGGTGTCCCCAGTGTGTGACACATCCCCAGTGTGTGACACGTCCCCAGTGTCCCCGGTGTGTGGCACATCCCCGGTGTCCCCGGCGCGTGGCAGGTGGCCGGTGTCCCCAGTGTGTGGCACGTCCCCAGTGTCCCCTGTGCGTGGCACGTCCCCGGTGTCCCCAGCGCGCGGCAGGTGGCCGGTGTCCCCTGTGCATGGCACGTCCCCGGTGTCCCCTGTGCGTGGCACGTCCCCGGTGTCCCCTGTGCATGGCGTGTCCCCGGCGCGTGGCAGGTGGCCGGTGTCCCCAGTGTGTGGCACGTCCCCGGTGTCCCCTGTGCATGGCACGTCCCCGGTGTCCCCTGTGCATGGCGTGTCCCCGGCGCGTGGCAGGTGGCCGGTGTCCCCAGTGTGTGGCACGTCCCCGGTGTCCCCTGTGCGTGGCACGTCCCCGGTGTCCCCTGTGCATGGCACGTCCCCGGTGTCCCCGGCGCGCGGCAGGTGGCCGGTGTCCCCGCGGTGACACTCCTGTCCCTGTCCCTGTCCCCGTCCCCGCAGCGTTCACCAGCCGGCTCAGCGGGAACCGCGGCGTGCAGTACACACGGCTGGCCGTGCAGAGGGGGGGCACCTTCCACATGGGGGGCACCGGCACCCACAGCAGGTCAGCGGGGTCACGGGGTCACTGCGGGGGGGTGGAGGTCACTGCGGGGTCACGGGGTCACTGCGGGGTCAGGGGGTCACTGCTGGGGGGTGGGGTCACTGCTGTGTGATGGGGGTGTTACAGCAGGTCACTGGGGTCACTGCTGTGGGGTGGGGGTCACTGCTGGGGGGTGGGGTCACTGCGGGGTCACGGGGTCACTGCGGGGTCACGGGGTCACTGCTGAGGGGTGGGGGTCACAGCGGGGTCACGGGGTCACTGCTGGGGGGTGGGGGTCACTGCGGGGTCACGGGGTCACTGCTGGGGGGTGGGGGTCACTGCTGGGGGGTGGGGTCACTGCTGTGTGGGGTAGGGGTCACTGCTGGGGGGTGGGGGGTCACAGCAGGTCACTGGGGTCAGGGGGTCACTGCTGTGGGGTGGGGGTCACAGCGGGGTCACGGGGTCACTGCTGGGGGGGGTCACAGCAGGTCAGTGGGGTCAGCGGGGTCAGGGGGTCACTGCTGTGGGGTGGGGTCACTGCTGTGGGATTAGGGGGTCACTGCTGTGGGGTGGGGTCACTGCTGTGTGGGGTGGGGGTCACAGCAGGTCAGAGGGGTCAGCGAAGTCAGGGGGTCAGTGCTGTGGGGTGGGGTCACTGCTGTGGGGTGGGGGGGTCTTAGTGGGGTCACAGCGGGGCTGAGGAGGTGGGCAGTGTCTGCATCTGTTTGGGGTCATTTGGGGGTTGCTTTGGATCAGTTTATGGTCACTTTGGGGGTCACTTTCGGGTCACTTTGGGGTCACTCTCGCCCCTCCACCCCCCCAGACCAGCGGGCAGCAGCGTGGACAGTTCAGGGTTGGTTTAATGCTCTATTTCAGGGCAGTTTGGGGTCACTTGGGGGTCACTTTTGGGTCACTCTCACCCCTCCATCTCCCCAGACCAGCGGGCAGCAGCGTGGACAGTTCAGGGTTGATTTAGTGTTTTGTTTTGGGGTTGTTTAGGGGTCACTTTCGGGTCACTTTTGGATCACTTTGGGGTCACTTTGGGGGTCACTTTTGGGTCACTTTGGGGTCACTCTCGCCCCTCCACCCCCCCAGACCAGCGGGCAGCAGCGTGGACAGTTCAGGGTTGGTTTAGTGTTTCGTTTTGGGGTCACTTTGGGGGTCACTTTGGGGTCACTTTTGGGTCACTTTGGGGTCACTCTCTCCCCTCCACCCCCCCAGACCAGCGGGCAGCAGCGTGGACAGCCTGCTCCGCCTCCGTGGCCGCCTCCTCCTCGACCACGAAGCCCTGTCCTGCCTCTTGGTGCTGCTCTTCGTGGACGAGCCCAAGCTGAACACCAGCCGCCTGCACCGCGTGCTGCGTAACCTCTGCTACCACGCTCCCACCCGCGGCTGGGTGGTCCGCAGCCTCCTCTCCATCCTCCAGCGCAGCAGCGAGAGCGAGCTCTGCCTCGAGACCCCCCGTGGGACCCCCGCTTCCACCTCCGAGGAGCGACCACGGGGACGAGGTTCGGCCGGAAGCCGCTCCGCTCCTTCTCCGGCCTCGGAACCGCGCGGTTTGGACCTTCTGCACCGGATGGAATCGAGGAGTTCCGGGCAGTTGTCGTGGTTATCCGTGTCCATGGATGCGGCTTTGGGTTGCCGGACCAACATCTTCCAGATCCAACGTGTGCCGGGCCGGAAACACACGGAGAAACACGCGGCGGCCGCCGGTTCCGCCGTGCACATCCACCCCCAGGCCGCCCCCGTGGTGTGCAGACATGTGCTGGACACCCTCATCCAGCTGGCCAAGGTGGGGCTGAAGCTGGGGGCGGGTTTTGGGGGGATTGGAGAGGGTTTGGGGGGATTGAGGGAGGTTTGGGAGGCACTGGAGCGAGTTTGGAGCACATTTGGGGGAAAATTTGGGATCACTAGAACACGTTATTTGGGTTTCTGGGAGGTTCCTGGAGAGTTTTTTGGGGTGCACATCCACCCCCAGGCCGCCCCCGTGGTGTGCAGACACGTGCTGGACACCCTCATCCAGCTGGCCAAGGTGGGGCTGAGGCTGGGGGTGGATTTTGGGGGGGTTTGGGGGTCTTTGGGGGAAATTTGGGGTCAGTAGAACACGTTATTTGGGTTTCTGGGAGGTTTCTTGAGGTTTTTGGGGTGCACCAGGGTGTGTTGTTTGGGTTTCTGGGAGGTTCTTTGAGGGTTTTGGGGAGCATGGGGACATTTTCGGGGTGCCCCAAGGC
Organism: Sylvia borin; assembly: GCA_014839755.1. Taxonomy (NCBI): domain Eukaryota; kingdom Metazoa; phylum Chordata; class Aves; order Passeriformes; family Sylviidae; genus Sylvia; species Sylvia borin. The sequence goes on along the minus strand of JACEWE010000077.1, from coordinate 172,413 downwards.
ACATTAATGGGTTTTAGGGGGATTGGGGGAGGTTTAGGAGGCACTGGAGTGAGTTTGGGGGAAATTGGGGATCACTAGAACACGTTATTTGGGTTTCTGGGAGGTTCCTGGAGGGTTTTTGGGGTGCACATCCACCCCCGTGGTGTGGTGGACACCCTCACCCAGCTGGCCAAGGTGGGGCTGAGGCTGGAGGTGGGTTTTGGGGGGGTTTGGGGGGTCTTTGGGGGAAATTTGGGGTCAGTAGAACACGTTATTTGGGTTTCTGGGAGGTTCCTGGAGGGTTTTGGGGTGCACCAGGGTACATTATTTGGGTTTCTGGGAGGTTCCTGGAGGGTTTTTGGGGTGCACATCCACCCCCAGGCCGCCCTCGTGGTGTGGTGGACACCCTCATCCAGCTGGCCAAGGTGGGGCTGAGGCTGGGGGCGGGTTTTGGGGGGTTTTGTGGGGGTTGGAGAGGGTTAGGGGGTGTTTAGGAGGCACTGGAGCGAGTTTGGAGCACATTTGGGGGAAAATGGGAATCACTAGAACACATTATTTGGGTTTCTGGGAGGTTCCTTGAGGGTTTTTGGGGTGCACCAGCGTAAATTATTGGGTTTCTGGGAGGTTCCTGGAGGGTTTTGGGGTGCACATCCACCCCCGTGGTGTGCTGGACACCCTCATCCAGCTGGCCAAGGTGGGGCTGCTGCTGGGAGTGGGTTTTGGGGGGGTTTGGGGAGTCTTTAGAGGGGTTTCTGGGAAATTTGGGGTCAGTAGAACACGTTATTTGGGTTTCTGGGAGGTTCCTTGAGGGTTTTTGGGGTGCACATCCACCCCCAGGCCACCCCCCGTGGTGTGCAGACACGTGCTGGACACCCTCATCCAGCTGGCCAAGGTGGGGCTGAGGCTGGGGGTGGGTTTTGGGGGGTCTTTAGAGGGGTTTCTGGGAAATTTGGCATCAGTAGAACACAGTTATTTGGGTTTCTGGGAGGTTCCTTGAGGGTTTTGGGGTGCACCAGGGTAAATTATTTGGTTTCTGGGAGGTTCTTTGAGGGTTTTGGGGAGCATGGGGACATTTTCGGGGTGCCCCAAGGCACATGAATGGGTTTTAGGGGGATTGGGGGAGGTTTGGGAGGCACTGGAGTGAGTTTGGGGGAAATTGGGGATCACTAGAACACGTTATTTGGGTTTCTGTGAGGTTCCTTTAGAGTTTTTGGGGTGCACCAGGGTGCATTATTTGGGTTTCTGGGAGGTTCCTGGAGGATTTTTGGGGTGCACATCCACCCCCGTGGTGTGCTGGACACCCTCATCCAGCTGGCCAAGGTGGGGCTGAGGCTGGGGGTGGGTTTTGGGGGGATTGGAGAGGGTTAGGGGGTGTTTAGGAGGCACTGGAGCGTGTTTGGAGCACATTTGGGGGAAAATGGGAATCACTAGAACACGTTATTTGGGTTTCTGGGAGGTTCCTGGAGGGTTTTTGGGGTGCACATCCACCCCCGTGGTGTGCAGACACGTGCTGGACACCCTCACCCAGCTGGCCAAGGTGGGGCTGAGGCTGGGGGCGGGTTTTGGGGGGGTTTGGGGGTCTTTAGAGGGGTTTCTGGGAAATTTGGGGTCAGTAGAACACGTTATTTGGGTTTCTGGGAGGTTCCTTGAGGGTTTTTGGGGTGCACCAGGGTACATTTTTTGGGTTTCTGGGAGGTTCTTTGAGGGTTTTGGGGAGCATGGGGACATTTTCGGGGTGCCCCAAGGCACATTAATGGGTTTTAGGGGGATTGGGGAAGGTTTAGGAGGCACTGGAGTGAGTTTGGGGGAAATTGGGGATCACTAGAACACGTTATTTGGGTTTCTGGGAGGTTCCTTGAGGGTTTTGGGGTGCACCAGGGTAAATTATTTGGGTTTCTGGGAAGTTCCTTGTGCATTTTGGGGGCCACTGGGTCATTTTGGGGTGCACCAGGACACACTGAGGAGTAGCTGGGGACTTTTTGGGGGGCCTGGGGGTGATTTGGGGGGCATTTAAGGATGGTTCAGTGCTGGTCAGGGGGAAATAGGGGGCACCACGACCCATTTTTAGGTTTTTTGGGATATTCCTTGTTGATTTTTTGGCACGTCAGGGGGTGATTTGGGGATCCCCAAGGGAAATTTGGTAGTTTGGGGATCCCCAAGGGAAATTTGGGGACGCTGGAGCCCGTTTTTATGTTTCTGGGATGGTCCTTGAGGGGTTTTGGGGGGACACTCGGGACATTTTGGGGCTCACAGGACACTTGGGGGGTCACTGGAACATTCTGTGAGGGACCTGGGGGGCTCTTGGTGGGGAGGGGACACAACTGAAGACCCCTCCCCACACTTGGGAGTCCCACCCGATGGCACAGAGATTAAAGGTGGGGGGATCCCCAAAACTTTCGTGGTGTTTGGGGGTCCCTGAGACCCCCCTGGGGTTGGGACAGGGGGGTGATTTTGGGGTCGTTTAACACCCCCTATATGTGTGTGTGTCCCCCTCCCCACAGGTCTTCCCCAGCCACTTCACCCAACAACGAGGCCGAGACCCCGGCGCCGACCCGGAGCGCGACCGCGGCCCCCCAAAATCAGGGGGCAGCCCTTGCCCTCCCCCACCCCCTCCTCCTCCTCCTCCTCAAACCCCCCCAGCCCCTCCAGCCCCTCCCCCACCCGGCGGCGCCCCATCCCCCGCCGCCCTTCCCCCGCAATCCGGCTCTTTGTCCACCGATTTTTGGGACCTGCTGGTCAAACTGGACAACATGAACGTGAGCCGCAAAGGGAAAGGGTCCGCGCGGGCGGGGGGCTCCGGGGGGGGTCCCGAGCCCGAGGCCGCGGCCGGGGGTCTGGAGGCGTCGCCCTTGGGACAGCTGATGAACATGTTGTCGCACGGCGTGATCCGCCGAAGCCCCCTCCTCACCGAGAAGCTGCTGCGCCTCTTGTCGCTCATCTCCATCGCTCTCCCCGAGGGGGGCGCGGGCAAAGCCGGCGACGGGGGCACGGCCACAGCGGCGGGGACACCCCAGAACGGAGCCTCGGGGACCCCCGCGCCCGCGCAGCCCGCCGGAGGAGGTGGCACGGGGACAGGAGCGGGGACAGCGGCGGGGACGGGGACAGGGGTGGCAGCAGGAGCGCCAGGGAGCCCCACGGGACAGGGCGGCAATGGAGGAGGAGGAGGAGGAGGAGGAGGAGGAGGAGGAGGTGCGGCTGGAGGGACCGCGGGTGAGTGTGGGGACAGGGGACATCGGAGGGGAGGGCAGGGTGGGATTTGGGGACAGGGGGACATGGAGGGGACAGGAGTGGGGTTTGGGGACAGGGGGACATGGGGAGGGGACAGGGACATCGGGGGGGACAGGGTGGGGTGTGGGGACAGGGGTGGGATTTGGGGACAGGGGGACATGGGGAGGGTGTGGAGACAGGGGACATCGGAGGGGACAGGGGGACATGGCTGGGGACAGGGGGACATGGGTGGGGACAGGGTGGGGTGTGGGGACAGGGGACATTGGGGGGAGGGCAGGGGTGGGATTTGGGGACGGGTGGGGTGTGGGGACACGGGGACATGGGTGGGGTGTGGGGACAGGGGACATCGGAGGGGGGACAGGGGGACATGGAGGGGACAGGAGTGGGGTTTGGGGACAGGGGGACATGGGGAGGGTGCTGGGTGGGGTGTGTGGACAGGGGACATCGGAGGGGGCAGGGGTGGGATTTGGGGACAGGGGACATCGGGGGGGGCAGGGGTGGGATTTGGGGACAGGGGACATCGGGGGGGGGAGGCAGGGGTGGGATGTGGGGGCAGGGGGACATGGAGAGGGTGTGGGGACAGGGGACATCGGGGGGACAGGGGTGGGGTGTGGGGACAGGGGGACGTGGGGAGGGTGCAGGGTGGGGTGAGGGGACAGGGGGACATGGGTGGGGACAGGGTGGAGTGTGGGGGCGGGGACATGGGGGGACAGGGGGACATGGGTGGGGTGTGGGGACAGGGGGACATCAGGGGGGACAAGAGTGGGATTGGGGGACAGGGTGGGGTGTGGGAACGGGTAAGATGTGGGGACAAGGGACATGGGTGGGGATGGGTGGGGTGTGGGGACGGGGACATGGAGGGGACAGGAGTGGGATTTGGGGACAGGGGGATGGGATATAGGGACAGGGGTGGGACATAGGGACATGAGGTGGGATATGGGGACAGGAGTGGGATGGGACCAGGGGGACATGGAGGGGACATGGGGACATGGCAGGGGACAGGGGGTGGGATGTGGGGACAGGGGGGGACATGGGGACATGGGGACAGAGGGTGGGATATGAGGATATGGTGACACGGGACGCGGATGGGCACACATCAGCCACGGTGACAGTGACACAGAGCGGGGGACACGACGGGCACAGGGAGCAGCCTGCACCCACCCACCCACGCACCCACCCACCCTGGCAGGATTTGGGACAGAGTGGGACAACATCCTTGGTGACGACATCTCCCACCCACTGCCACCACCCTCACCGCCGTGTCCCCTCTGTCCCCAGCCCCTGCCAAGAGCTCCAAGTCCCCTGCCAAGGTCCCCGAGGGTGGCCCCGACCCCCGGCTGGCGGCCACCGGCCTGACCGAGAGCCAGCTCCAGCTCTCCGTGGAGGTACAGGGGGGGTCAGGCTGGGCACGGGGGGGTGTCCCGCTGTCCCCAAATGTCCCCAAGTGTCCCCAACACCCCTCCCCGTGCCACCCCCAGGTGCTGACGTCGCACTCGTGCTCGGAGGAGGGGCTGGAGGACGCGGCCAATGTCCTGCTGCAGCTGTCGCGAGGGGACGCGGGGACAAGGGACACGGTGCTGCGGCTGCTGCTCAGCGGGGCCCGGCAGCTGGGGGGGGCCCTGTGCCGCCAGATCGGTGAGGGGGGGTCCCGGGGGGGTCCTGTGTCACCAAATGGGTGAGGGGGGGTCTGGGGAGGGGTCCTGTGTCACCAAATGGGTGAGGGGGGGTCTGGGGAGGGGTCCTGTGTCCCAGATTGGTGAGGGGGGTTCTGGGGAGGGGTCCTGTGTCACCAAATGGGTGAGGGGGGCTCCTGGGGGGGTCTGGGGAGGGGTCCTGTGTCCCAGATCGGTGAGGGGGGGTCCTGGGGAGGCTCTGAGCCACCAGACCCATGATGGGGAGTCCTGGGGTGGCCTTGGGTGGCATCACTGTGTCACCAAATGGGTGAGGGGGGGTCCTGGGGAGGGGTCCTGTGTCACCAAATGGGTGAGGGGGGGTCCTGGGGGGGTCTGGGGAGGGGTCCTGTGTCACCAAATGGGTGAGGGGGGGTCCTGGGGGGTCCTGGGGAGGGGTCCTGTGTCACCAAATGGGTGAGGGGGGGTCTGGGGAGGGGTCCTGTGTCCCAGATCGGTGAGGGGGGGTCAGTGGGGGTGGTCATTGAGGTGGTCAGTGGGGTGCCCTGTGGTCAGTGTGTGGTCAGTGGGGGACACCCTGCGGTCAGCGCGGGTCCCAGGGGTGTCAGTGGGGGCGGTCGTTGAGGTGGTCAGTGTGGGTGCCCTGTGGTCAGTGTGGGGTCAGTGAGGGTGCCCTGTGGTCAATGGTGGTCAATGAGGGGGTCAGTGTGGGTGCCCTGCGGTCAGCGCGGGTCCCAGGGGTGTCAGTGGGGGCTCGGGGGTCCCCGGGGTGTCAGTGGGAGCTCGGGGGTCCCCGGGGTGTCAGTGGGGGCTCAGGGATCCCAGGGGTGTCAGTGGGGGCTAGGGGGTCCCCGGGGTGTCAGTGGGGGCTCGGGGGGTCCCCGGGGTGTCAGTGGGGGGCTCGAGGGTCCCCGGGGTGTCAGTGGGGGCTCGGGGGGTCCCAGGGGTGTCAGGGGGGGCTCGAGGGTCCCCGGGGTGTCAGTGGGGGCTCGGGGGTCCCAGGGGTGTCAGTGGGGGCTCGGGGGTCCCCGGGTGTCAGTGGGGGCTCAGGGATCCCAGGGGTGTCAGTGGGGGCTCGGGGGTCCCCAGGGTGTCAGTGGGGGCTCGGGGGTCCCAGGGGTGTCAGTGGGGGCTCGGAGGTCCCCGGGGTGTCAGTGGGGGCTCGGGGGTCCCCGGGGTGTCAGTGGGGGCTCGGGGGGTCCCCGGGGTGTCAGGGGGGGCTCGGGGGTCCCAGCCGTGCCCCCCACGCCCCCCAGGCACGCTGCTGGCCGAGCTCCGTGAGTACAACCTGGAGCAGCAGCGGCGGGCGCAGCTGGAGGCGCCGTCCCCCGAGGGGCTCCCCGAGGAGCAGCCCCCCAGCGCCAAGCTCAAGGGCAAGATGCAGAGCCGGTGAGTCTGGGGGGGCTGGGGGGGCGTGGGGACACTTGTGTCACTGTGCTGGGTCAGTGGGGACACTTGTGTCACTGTCCTTGGTCAGTGGGGACACTTGTGTCACTGTCCTGGGCATGGGGACACTTCTATCACTGTCCTGGGCATTGTGACAGCTCCTGACCCTGTCCTGGGTGTGGGGACACTTGTGTCACTGTCCTGGGGGTGGGGACACTTGTGTCACTGTGCTGGGTGCTGGGGACACTTGTGTCACTGTCCTGGGTCAGTGGGGACACTTGTGTCACTGTGCTGGGGATGGGGACACTTGTGTCACTGTCCTGGGTCAGTGGGGACACTTGTGTCACTGTGCTGGGGGTGGGGACACTTGTGTCACTGTCCTGGGGGTGGGGACGCTTGTGTCACTGTGCTGGGCGTGGGGACACTTGTCTCACTGTCCTGGGCGTGGGGACAGCTCCTGTCACTGTACTGGGCGTGGGGACACTTGTGTCACTGTGCTGGGTGCTGGGGACAGCTCCTGGCCCCGTCCTGGGCGTGGGGACACTTGTGTCACTGTCCTGGGTGTGGGGACACTTGTGTCACTGTCCTGGGTGTGGGGACACTTGTGTCACTGTGCTGGGTGCTGTGACAGCTCCTGTCACTGTCCTGGGCGTGGGGACACTTGTGTCACTGTGCTGGGGTTGGGGACACTTGTGTCACTGTGCTGGGTGCTGTGACAGCTCCTGTCACTGTCCTGGGTGCTGGGGACACTTGTGTCACTGTGCTGGGTGCTGGGGACAGCTCCTGGCCCCGTCCTGGGCGTGGGGACACTTGTGTCACTGTGCTGGGCGTGGGGACACTTGTGTCACTGTCCTGGGCATGGGGACACTTGTGTCACTGTGCTGGGTGTGGGGACAGCTCCTGTCACTGTCCTGGGCATTGCGACAGCTCCTGTCACTGTGCTGGGTGCTGGGGACACTTCTGTCACTGTCCTGGGCATTGTGACAGCTCCTGGCCACGTCCTGGGTGTGGGGACAGCTCCTGTCACTGTCCTGGGCGTGGGGACACTTGTGTCACTGTGCTGGGGGTGGGGATAGCTCCTGTCACTGTCCTGGGGATGGGGACACTTCCTGTCACTGTGCTGGGTGCTGTGACAGCTCCTGACCCTGTCCTGGGGACCAGTGACACGTGTCCTTGTCCTGGGCATTGGTGACACCTCCTGTCCCTGTCTGGGGTCCCTGCTGCTGACCACTGTCCCTGCCGTTCCTCTGGTCCCCACACTGACCCCATGTCCTCACACTGACCCATGACCCCACACTGTCCCCATGTCCCCACACTGACCGATGTCCCCACACTGCCCCTGACCCCATGTCCCCACACTGACCACTGTCCCCACACTGACCCCATGTCCCCACACTGACCACTGTCCCTGCACTGACCCCCTGTCCACACACTGACCCTGTCCCCGTGTCCCCACACTGACCCTGTCCCCGTGTCCCCACACTGACCCCATGTCCCCACAGTGACCCCGTCCCCGTGTCCCCACACTGACCCTGTGTCCCCACAGTGACCCCGTCCCCGTGTCCCCACACTGACCCTGTGTCCCCCTGTCCCCACACTCACCCCACATCCCCATGTCCCCACACTGACCGCGTGTCCCCCTGTCCCTACACTGACCCTGTGTCCCCCTGTCCCCACACTGACCCCCTGTCCCCACACTGACCACTGTCCCCACACTGACCCCGTGTCCCCCTGTCCCCACACTGACCCTGTGTCCCCCTGTCCCCACACTGACCCCATGTCCCCACACTGACCCCGTGTCCCCGTGTCCCCACACTGACCTCTGTCCCTACACTGACCACTGTCCCCACACTGACCCTGTCCCCCTGTCCCCACACTGACCCCGTGTCCCCGTGTCCCCACACTGACCCCGTGTCCCCATGTCCCCACACTGACCCCACATCCCCCTCTCCCCACACTGACCCCGTGTCCCCATGTCCCCACACTGACCCCGTGTCCCCACACTGACCCCGTGTCCCCCTGTCCCCACACTGAGCGTGTTTCCATGTCCCCACACTGACCCCCTGTCCCCACACTGACCCTGTGTCCCCACACTGACCCCGTGTCCCCGTGTCCCCACACTGACCCTGTCCCCAGACTGACCACTGTCCCCACACTTACCCCCTGTCCCCATGTCCCTACACTGACCCCATGTCCCCACACTGCCCCTGTGTCCCCCTGTCCCCACACTGACCCCGTGTCCCCACACTGCCCCTGTGTCCCCCTGTCCCCACACTGACCCCGTGTCCCCACACTGACCCCGTGTCCCCACACTGACCCCGTGTCCCCGTGTCCCCACACTGCCCCTGTGTCCCCCTGTCCCCACACTGACCCCGTGTCCCCACACTGACCATGTGTCCCCCTGTCCCCACACTGACCCCGTGTCCCCACACTGACCCCCTGTCCCCCTGTCCCCACACTGACCCCATGTCCCCACACTGACCCTGTCCCCACACTGACCCCCTGTCCCCGTGTCCCCACACTGACCCATGACCCCACACTGACCCTGTGTCCCCCTGTCCCCACACTGACCCCGTGTCCCCACACTGACCCCCTGTCCCCCTGTCCCCACACTGACCCCATGTCCCCACACTGACCCTGTCCCCACACTGACCCCCTGTCCCCGTGTCCCCACACTGACCCATGACCCCACACTGACCCTGTGTCCCCACACTGACCCCGTGTCCCCATGTCCCCACACTGACCCCATGTCCCCACACTGACCCATGACCCCATGTCCCCACACTGACCACTGTCCCCACACTGACCACTGTCCCCACACTGACCCCGTGTCCCCACACTGACCCCGTGTCCCCATGTCCCCACACTGACCCCACGTCCCCATGTCCCCACACTGACCCCATGTCCCCACACTGACCCCGTGTCCCCACACTGACCCCGTGTCCCCGTGTCCCCACAGCTTCGACACGGCCGAGAGCGTGGTGATCGTGGCCTCCCAGAAGCGTGCCCTGGGCGGCCGGGAGCTGCAGCTGCCCTCCATGTCCGTGCTGACCTCCAAGACGTCCACGCAGCGCTTCTTCCTGCGCGTGCTGCAGGTCATCATCCAGCTGAGGGACGACACGCGCCGGGCGCACCGCAAGGCCAAACAGCCCGGCCGGCTGGGTAAGGGCCGCTCCGGCCACCACTGACCGCACAGTGACCGCAGACTGACCGCAGACTGAATACACACTGACCACAGAGTGACCATATACTGAATACACACTGACGACAGAGTGACCACAGTGAGCACACAATGAATACACACTGACCGCACAGTGACCACAGAGTGAATACACACTGACCACACTGACCGCACAGTGACCACAGACTGACCGCAGACTGAATGCAGACTGAATACACACCCACCACAGACTGACCACAGACTGACCACAGAGTGACCCTACACTGAATACACACTGACCATTGTGACCGCACACTGACCATACACTGACCACAGACTGACCACACAGTGAATACACACTGACCACAGAGCGACCATATACTGAATACACACTGACCACAGAGTGACCACAGTGACCACACACCGACCATAGTGACCACAGACTGAATACACCACACTGACCACAGACTGACCACAGACTGAATGCAGACTGACCACAGAGTGACCATATACTGAATACACACTGACCACAGACTGACCACAGTGAGCACACACTGACCACACACTGAATACACACTGACCACACAGTGACCACACACTGAATACACACTGACCACAGACTGACCACACACTGAATACACACTGACCGTTCAGTGACCACAGAGTGACCACACAATGAATACACACTGAATACACACCAACCACAGACTGACCACAGTGAGCACACACTGACCATAGTGACCACAGGCTGACCGCACACTGACCACAGACTGACCATACACTGACTGTACACTGACCACACTGACCACAGAGTGACCACATACTGAATACACACTGACCACAGTGACCACAGAGTGACCATACACTGAATACCCACTGACCACACAGTGACCACAGAGTGACCATACACTGTATACACACTGACCGCACACTGACCGCACACTGACCGCACACTGACCGCAGACTGAATACACACTTACCACACAGTGTCCACACACTGACCACAGACTGACCACAGACTGACCACAGACTGAATACACACCGACCGTACACTGACCACAGAGTGACCACATACTGTATACACACTGACCACAGAGTGACCACAGTGACCACACACTGACCGCACACTGACCACACACTGACCACAGTGACCACACACTGACCACACACTGACCACAGTGACCACACTGCCCGGGCTGCGGGGTGAGGGGGCTCTGCTGGGTGTGGGGGCTGCAATTGTCACTGCTGGGGACAGCTCTTGTCACTGTGCTGGGGACCACTGACATGTCCTGTCCCTGTCCTGGGCGTGGGGACAGCTCCTGTCACTGTCCTGGGTGTGGGGACAGCTCCTGTCCTTGTCTGGGGTCCCTGGTGATGACCATTGTCCTGCCACTCCCCCACTGATGACCACTGTCCTGGCCATTCCTCTAGTCCCCACACTGTCCCATGTCCCCACACTGACCCCACACTGACACATGTGTCCACACTGTCCCATGTCCCCACACTGGCCCTACACTGACACATGTCTCCACACTGTCCCCATGTGCCCACACTGTCCCCACACTGCCCCTGTCCCATGTCCCCACACTGTCCCTGTCCCCACACTGTCCCCATGTCCCTACTCTGTCCATGTCCCCACACTGTCCCCACACTGTCCCATGTCCCCACACTGTCCCTGTCCCCACACTGTCCCCATGTCCCTACTCTGTCCATGTCCCCACACTGTCCCCACACTGTCCCATGTCCCCACACTGTCCCCATGTCCCTGACGGCGGTGTCCCCGCAGGCGCCGCGGGGCTGGGGGCGGCCGGCAGTATCCAAGCCGCCGTGTCCCCTGCTGTCCCCACACTGTCCCCATGTCACCACACTGTCCCCACACTGTCCCCACACTGTCCCCATGTCCCCACACTGTCCCCATGTCCCTGACGGTGGTGTCCCCGCAGGCGCCGCGGGGCTGGGGGCGGCCGGCAGTATCCAAGCCGCCGTGTCCCCACACTGTCCCCACACTGTCCCCACACTGTCCCCACGCTGTCCCCATGTCCCCATGTCCCTGACGGTGGTGTCCCTGCAGGCGCCGTGGGGCTGGGGGCGGCCGGCAGTATCCAAGCCGCTGTGTCCCCACGCTGTCCCCATACTGTCCCCTGTCCCCACACTGTTCCTGCACTGTCCCCACGCTGTCCCCACACTGTTCCCACACTGTCCCATGTCCCCACACTGTCCCTACACTGACACATGTCCCCACACTGTCCCCATGTCCCCACACTGTCCCCACACTGCCCCTGTCCCATGTCCCTACACTGTCCCCACACTGTCCCCACACTGTCCCCACACTGTCCCCATGTCCCCGTGTCCCCTGACGGCGGTGTCCCCGCAGGCGCCGCGGGGCTGGGGGCGGCCGGCAGTATCCAAGCCGCGGTGTCCCCACACTGTCCCCACACTGTCCCCACACTGTCCCATGTCCCCACGCTGTCCCCATGTCCCCACACTGTCCCCACACTGTCCCCACCCTGTCCCATGTCCCCACACTGTCCCCATGTCCCCACACTGTCCCCATGTCCCCACACTGTCCCCACGCTGTCCCCTGACGGCGGTGTCCCCGCAGGCGCCGCGGGGCTGGGGGCGGCCGGCAGTATCCAAGCCGCGGTGTCCCCACACTGTCCCCACACTGTCCCCACACTGTCCCCACACTGTCCCCACACTGTCCCCATGTCCCCACACTGTCCCCACACTGTCCCCACCCTGTCCCCATGCTGTCCCCATGTCCCCACACTGTCCCCATGTCCCCACGCTGTCCCCACGCTGTCCCCATGTCCCCATGTCCCTGATGGCGGTGTCCCCGCAGGCGCCGCGGGGCTGGGGGCGGCCGGCAGTATCCAAGCCGCCGTGTCCCCACACTGTCCCCACGCTGTCCCATGTCCCCACACTGTCCCCATGTCCCCACGCTGTCCCCTGACGGCGGTGTCCCCGCAGGCGCCGCGGGGCTGGGGGCGGCCGGCAGTATCCAAGCCGCCGTGTCCCCACGCTGTCCCCACACTGTCCCCACACTGTCCCCATGTCCCTGACGGTGGTGTCCCCACACTGTCCCCACACTGTCCCCACACTGTCCCCATGTCCCCACACTGTCCCCATGTCCCCATGTCCCCATGTCCCTGACGGCGCTGTCCCCGCAGGCGCCGCGGGGCTGGGGGCGGCCGGCAGTATCCAAGCCGCCGTCCGGCAGCTGGAGGCCGAGGCCGACGCCATCATACAAATGGTACGTGAGGGCCAGAGGGCCCGGAGGCGGCAGCTGGGAGACACGGTTAGCACGGCCGCCTTCCTCCACCCCACCCTGCTCTTCCTCCTGCCCTCATCATCATCCTCAGCCTCCTCCTCATCATCATCCTCTCCCTGCTCTTCCTCCTGTCCTGTGGGCCGTCCTCCACCCCACCCTGCTCTTCCTCCTGCCCTCATCGTCCTCTCCCTGCTCTTCCTCCTGTGTGCCTTCCTCCCCCCCGCCCTGCTCTTCCTCCTGCCCTCATCATCATCCTCAGCCTCCTCATCGTCATCATCCTCTCCCTGCTCTTCCTCCTGTGTGCCTTCCTCCCCCCGCCCTGCTCTTCCTCCTGCCCTCATCATCATCCTCAGCCTCCTCTTCGTCATCACCCTGTCCCTGCTCTTCCTCCTGCCCTCATCATCCTCTCCCTGCTCTTCCTCCTGTCCCGTGTGCCCTCATCATCATCCTCAGCTTCCTCATCATCATTGTCCTCTCCCTGCTCTTCGTCCTGTGTGCCTTCCTCCCCCCGCCCTGCTCTTCCTCCTGCCCTCATCATCCTCTCCCTGCTCTTCGTCCTGTGTGCCTTCCTCCCCCCGCCCTGCTCTTCCTCCTGCCCTCATCATCCTCTCCCTGCTCTTCCTCCTGTCCTGTGTGCCTTCCTCATCCTCCTCATCGTCATCGTCCTCTCCCTGCTCTTCCTCCTGTCCTGTGTGCCCTCCTCATCATCCTCATCATCCTCATCATCCTCAGCCTCCTCATCGTCATCATCCTCTCCGTGTTCTTCCTCCTGTGCGCCTTCTTCCTCATCCTCATTGTGCTCACCTTCCTCTTCATCATCCTCTTTCTTCCATCCCCTCCCCTCCTGCTCCTGCTCCCCCACAGCCTTCCTCCCTCCATTTCCTGCTCATCCCCATCATCATCCTCACCTTCCTCTTCATCATCCTCGCCCTTCCTCCTGCTCTTCCTCCCCCCCGCGGCTCCCAGCCCCTTCCCCACCCCCCCCCTGCAGTTTTTGGGGTTCCCCCGCCCCGGGGGGGCTCTGGGGGATCCCCTGGGGGGGTCCCGGGCCCCTAACCCCCACCCCCGTCCCCCCCCAGTCGGAGGCCGGGCCCGCGGACAGCGCCCCCCGGCGGGAGGAGTCGCCCATGGACGTGGACCAGCCGTCACCCGCCGCGCAGGACGTGGGTGAGAACCCCCCCAGTGCCGCCCAGTACGGCCCAGTATGGCCCAGTCACCTCCCTGTCACCTCCCAGTGCCCTCCAGTACAGCCCAGTGCCACTCTGTCACCTCCCAGTCACCCCCCTGTCACCTCCCAGTGCCGCCCAGTATGGCCCAGTGCCGCCCAGTATGGCCCAGTATGGCCCAGTCACCTCCCAGTGCCCTCCAGTATGGCCCAGTCACCTCCCTGTCACCTCCCAGTGCCCTCCAGTACGGCCCAGTATGGCCCAGTCACCTCCCTGTCACCTCCCAGTGCCTTCCAGTATGGCCCAGTGCCACTCTGTCACCTCCCAGTCACCCCCCTGTCACCTCCCAGTGCCGCCCAGTGCCGCCCAGGCGCCTCCCAGTGCCGCTCTGTCACCTCCCAGTGCCGCCCAGTCACCTCCCAGTGCGCTCCAGTACGGCCCAGTATGGCCCAGTCACCCCCCTGTCACCTCCCAGTGCCGCCCAGTATGGCCCAGTGCTGCCCAGGCACCTCCCAGTGCTGCTCTGTCACCCTCCAGTGCCGCCCAGTCACCTCCCAGTGCGCTCCAGTACGGCCCAGTATGGCCCAGTCACCTCCCTGTCACCTCCCAGTGCCGCCCAGTACGGCCCAGTATGGCCCAGTCACCTCCCTGTCACCTCCCAGTGCCCTCAGTACAGCCCAGTGCCGCCCAGTATGGCCCAGGCACCTCCCAGTGCGGCCCAGTATGGCCCTGTCACCTCCCTGTCACCTCCCAGTGCCCTCCAGTACGGCCCAGTGCCACTCTGTCACCTCCCAGTGCCACCCAGTCACCTCCCAGTGCCACCCAGTCACCTCCCAGTGCTGCCCAGTGTGGCCCAGTGCCGCCCAGTATGGCCCAGTCACCTCCCAGTGCCGCCCAGTCACCTCCCTGTCACCTCCCAGTACGGCCCAGTGCCGCCCAGGCGCCTCCCAGTGCCGCCCAGTATGGCCCAGTGCTGCCCAGTATGGCCCAGTCACCTCCCAGCGCCTCCCTGTCACCTCCCAGTGCCACCCAGTATGGCCCAGTGCCACCCAGTCACCTCCCAGTGCCGCCCAGTATGGCCCAGTGCCACCCAGTCACCCTCCAGTGCCGCCCAGTCACCTCCCAGTGCTGCCCAGTATGGCCCAGTCCCCTCCAGTATGGCACAGTGCCACCCAGTGTGGCCCAGTGCTGCCCAGGCACCTCCCAGTGCCGCCCAGTATGGCCCAGTGCTGCCCAGTCACCCCCCTGTCACCTCCCAGTCCCCTCCAGTATGGCACAGTGCCGTCCAGTCACCTCCGTGTCACCTCCCAGTGCTGCCCAGTGCCACCTGTCACCCTCCAGTACGGCCCTGTCCCCTCCCAGTGCCGCCCAGTCCCCTCCCAGTGCCACCCAGTGCCCCCCTGTCCCCTCCCAGTGCCGCCCAGTCCCCTCCCAGTGCCCCCCAGTCCCCTCCCAGTGCCACCCAGTGCCCCCCAGTCCCCTCCCAGTGCCCCCCAGTCCCCTCCCAGTGCCACCACTGGGGTGATCCCTCCTCCCCCGGGCTGGTGCAGGGCCGTCCCAGTGTCACTGCAGTGGGTGACACTGCTGGGGTTGGGTGGCACTGGTTGGGTGACACTGGCTGGGTGACACTGGGTTGGATTGGGTGGCACTGGTTGGGTTGGGTGACACAGGTGGGGTGTCATTGATGGGTGTCACTGCTGGGGTGACACTGCTGGGGTGACACTGCTGGTGTGACACCACTTGGGCTGAGTGTCACCCCTGGGCTGTCACCACTTGGGCTGGGTGACACAGGTGGGGTGTCACTGGTTGGGTGACACTGATGGGTGACACTGCTGGGGTGGCACTGCTGGGATGACACTGCTGGGGCTGGCACTGGTTGGGTGACACTGGTTGGGCTGGGTGACACTGCTGGGGTGACACTGCTGGGGTGACACAGGTGGGGTGTCACTGGTGGGTGTCACTGCTGGTGTGTCACCACTTGAGCTGAGTGTCACCCCTGGGCTGTCCCCGATGTCACACCTGTGACACCCTGCCCTGTCCTCCCACAGGCCCCGAGGCCGCGCAGGGCGGTGACAGGGACCGGGAGCGCGACAGGGACAGGGACAGGGACAGGGACAGGGACAGGGACAGGGACAGGGAGGAGCGTCCCCCGGAGCTGCCCCTGCTGAGCGAGCAGCTGAGCCTGGACGAGCTGTGGGACATGCTGGGAGAGTGCCTCAAGGAGCTCGAGGAGTCCCACGACCAGCACGCCGTGCTCGGTGCGTCACCCCGGACCCCAAAACACACCTGGGGACACCAAAACACACCTGGGGACACCAAAACACCCCGGGGAGGGCGGGAACGGGGACCCCAAAACACCCCCGGGGACACCAAAACACACCTGGGGACACCAAACACCCCGGGGAGGGTGGGAACGGGGACCCTAAAACACCCCCGGGGACCCCAAACACCCTGGGGACACCAAAACACACCTGGGGACACCAAAACACACCTGGGGACACCAAACACCCCGGGGAGGGTGGGAACGGGGACCCTAAAACACACCTGGGGACACCAAAACACCCCTGGGGACACCAAAACACACCCGGGGACCCCAAAACACACCTGGGGACACCAAAACACACCTGGGGACACCAAAACACACCTGGGGACACCAAAACACCCCCGGGGACACCAAAACACACCTGGGGACCCCAAAAACCCCTGGGGAGGGCAGGAACGGGGACCCCAAAACACCCCCAGGGACCCCAAAACACCCCCGGGGACCCCAAAACACACCTGGGGACACCAAAACACTCCTGGGGACACCAAAAAACCCCCGGGGACCCCAAAACACCCCTGGGGAGGGTGGGGACAGGGACCCTAAAAACACTGGGGTGACCCTAAATCCTCATGGGGCAGGGGCTGAAATCCCTATTCCAGTTCTCCCCCCAGTCCAAGGGTGTCCCCTCCCCCATCCCAGGGTGTCCCCACCCCGTTGTGTCCCCCTGTCCCGTTCCCACTGACCCCGTCCTGTCCCCCATCCCCGGAGCTGTCCCCCTGCCCTGTCCCCACCCCAGTGACCCCTCGCTGTCCCTATCCCCCCATGACCTCTGGCTGTCCCCTGTCCTCTCCCTGTCCCCATGACCCCTGGCCGTCCCCCCATGACCCATCCCTGTCCCCGTGACCCCTCTGTGTCCCCATGACTCCTCCCTGTCCCCCCTGTCCCCTCCAACCCCTCAGTGTCCCCATCCCCCCATGACCCCTCCCTATCCCCCTGTCCGCTCTGTATCCCCCTGACCCCTCGGTGACCCCCGTGAGCCCTGGGTGACCCCCGAGTGTCCCCGTGTCCCCTTGACCCCTGTGTGTCCCCGTGTCCCCTGGGTGACCCCTGTGTGTCCCCCTGACCCCTGGGTGACCCCGGCTGTCCCTGTGTGTCCCCGTGTCCCCCCCCTGACCCCTGGGTGACCCCGGCTGTCCCTGTGTGTCCCCCTGACCCCTGGGTGACCCCCCTGACCCCTGGGTGACCCCTGGCTGTCCCCCTGACCCCTGGGTGACCCCTGGCTGTCTCCCTGACCCCTGGGTGACCCCCCTGTCCCTGCGTGTCCCCCCTGACCCCTGGGTGACCCCTCGGTGTCCCCCTGTCCCCTGGGTGACCCCCCTGTCCCCGCGTGTCTCCCCTGACCCCTGGGTGACCCCTGGCTGTCCCCCTGACCCCTGGGTGACCTCGGCTGTCCCCGTGTGTCCCTGTGTCCCCCCCTGACCCCTGGGTGACCCCCGGCTATCTCCATGTCCCCCTGTCCCCTGGGTGTCCCCCTGTGACCCCTGCCGGCTGTCCCCCTGACCCCTGGGTGATCCCTGTGACCCCTGGGTGACCCCGGCTGTCCCCGTGTCCCCCTGACCCCTCAGTGCCCCCCGTGTGTCCCCGTGTCCCTGCCTGACCCCTGGGTGACCCCCGTGTGTCCCCCTGTCCCCTGGGTGACCCCCGTGTGTCCCTGTCCCCCCCTGACCCCTGGGTGACCCCTCGGTGTCCCCCTGACCCCTGGGTGACCCCCCGTCCCCGTGTGTCCCCGCCCTGTCCCCTGGGTGACCCTGTGTGTCCCCCTGACCCCTGGGTGACCCCGGCTGTCCCCCTGACCCCCGTGTGTCCCCCTGTCCCCTGGATGACCCCCCTGACCCCTGTGTGTCCCCCTGTCCCCTCAATGACCCCCATGTGTTCCCCTGTCCCCTGGATGACCCCGGCTGTCCCCGTGTCCCCTCGATGACCCCCATGTGCCCCCGTGACCCCTGGGTGACCCCCGGCTGTCCCCCTGTCCCCTGGGTGACCCCCCTGACCCCTGGGTGACCCCTGGGTGACCCCGCTGTCCCCGTGTCCCCCTGACCCCCGTGTGTCCCCCTGACCCCTGGGTGACCCCCTAACCCCTGTGTGACCCCCGTGACCCCTGGGTGACCCCGGCTGTCCCCCTGACCCCTGTGTGACCCCGTGACCCCTGTGTGACCCCCCTGTCCAGTTCTGCAGCCGGCCGTCGAGGCGTTTTTCCTGGTGCACGCCACGGAGCGCGAGAGCCGCCCCCCGGTGCGGGACACCCGCGAGAGCCAGCTGGCACACATCAAGGACGAGCCGCCGCCGCTGTCCCCCGCGCCGCTGACCCCGGCCACGCCCTCGGCCCTGGACCCCTTCTTCTCGCGGGAGCCCTCGGCCATGCACATCTCGGCCAGCCTGCCCCCCGACACGCAGAAATTCCTGCGCTTCGCCGGTGAGAGCGGCAGGGGGGCACCGGGGGGGGGGGTGGGGGAGGGGATTGGGGGGCACTGGGGGGGGGATGGGGGGCACGGGGAGGGGGTTTGAGGGGAGTGGAGGGGGATGGGAGGGGATTGAGGGGTGTGGGGAGGGGATTGGGGGGTGTGGGAAGGGGTTTGAGGGGTGTGGGAGAGGGTTTGGGGGAGCTGGAGGGGGTTGGAGAGGGGAATTGGGGGGGATGGAGGGGGATGGGAGGGGGTTTGAGGGGGTTTGGGGGGGATTGAGGGGCCTAGGAGGGGGTTTGAGGGGACTAGGAGGGGGTTTGAGGGGACTAGGAGGGGGTTTGGGAGGGATGGAAGAGGATGGGAGAGGGTTTGGGGGGGATGGGAGGGGGTTTGAGGGGTGTAGGAAGGGGTTTGAGGGGTGTGGGAGGGGGTTTGGGGGCACAGGGAGGGGGTTGGGGGGGATGGGGGGGTTTGAGGGGGCTAGGAGGGGGTTTGGGGGGGGTGGAGAGGGGATGGAGAGGGGGTTTAGGGGAGATGGAAGGGGTTTGAAGGGTGTGGGAGGGGGTTTGGGGGGATGGAGGGGGGTGGGAGGGGGTTTGGGGGGGTTGGAGGGGGATGGGAGGGGGTTTGAGGGGTGTGGGAGGGGGTTGGGGGGGATGGAGGGGGATGGGAGAGGGTTTGGGGGGATGGAGAGGGGATAGAGGGGTGTGGGAAGGGGATTGAGGGGTGTGGGAGGGGGTTTGGGGGTGATTGAGGGGCCTAGGAGGGGGTTTGGGGGGTGTGGGAGGGGGTTTAGGGGGGATTGAGGGGCCTAGGAGGGGGTTTGGGGGGACTGGGAGAGGGTTTGGGGGGGATGGAGGGGGGATTGGGGGGTGTAGGAGGGAGTTTGGGGGGGATTTGGGGGCACAGGGAGGGAGTTTGGGGGGGTTTGAGGGGTGTGGGAGGGGGTTGGGGGGTGTGGGGAGGGGATTGGGGGGGATGGGGAGAGGATTGAGGGGTGTGGGAAGGGGTTTGAAGGGTGTGGGAGGGGGTTGGGGGGAGCTGGAGGGGGATGGGAGGGGGTTTGAGGGGTGTGGGAGGGGGTTTAGGGGGGTGGGGAGGGGTTTGAGGGGGCTAGGAGGGGGTTCGGGGGGGATGGGAGAGGGATGGAGAGGGGAATTGGGGGGGATGAAGGGGGATTGGGGGAGTTTGGGGGGTGTGGGAGAGGATTTGGGGGTTTGAGGGGTGTGGGGAGGGGGTTTGGGGGGAGTGAAGGGGGATGGGAGGGGGTTTGGGGGGCTGGAGTGATCTAAGAGGGGCTTTGGGGCACAGGGAGGGGGTTTGGGTATAACAAGGAAAAACAAAATCTGGGAGATAAACCCATTTATTTAACAAATTGTCTATAAAGTTTAAGAATAAATAATCCAAAACCAACAAAAAATGAGGGAAAAAACCCGTTTATTTAACAAAATGTCCATAAATTTAAAGAATAAACACAATAAACACTCCAAAAGAGTAAAACCTGACGGGAAAAACCCCTTTATTTAACAAAATATCCGTAAAGTTAAAGAATAAATAATCCAAAACCAACAAAAAATGAGGGAAAAAAACCCATTTATTTAACAAAATGTCCATGAAGTTAAAGAATAAATAATCCAAAAACAACAAAAAATGAGGGAAAAAACCCCGTTTATTTAACAAAATGTCCATGAAGTTAAAGAATAAATAATCCAAAAACAACAAAAAATGAGGGAAAAAAAACCTGTTTATTTAACAAAATGTCCGTAAAGAATAAATAATCCAAAACCAACAAAAAATGAGGAAAAAACCCCATTTATTTAACAAAATTTCCATAAAGTTAAAGAATAAATATTCCAAAAATACAAAAAAATGAGGGAAAAAACCCATTTATTTAACAAAATGTCCATAAATTTAAAGAATAAACACAATAAACACTCCAAAAGAGTAAAACCTGATGGAAAAACCCCTTTATTTAACCAACTCCCCACGAGTTTCAAACCCAAACCAACCCAAATCTCTCTTTCCTCGAGTGACCAAATGATGAGCCACAAACCCCTCGAAACCCCAAATATCTCAGGAGGCCAAAACCATGAACAAAAAAGGTTTTTATTGTTTACAAATCATATTTTTGTCCCCCCTGCAGAGACGCACAGGACGGTGCTGAACCAGATCCTGAGGCAGTCCACCACCCACCTGGCCGACGGCCCCTTCGCCGTGCTGGTGGACTACATCCGGGTGCTCGACTTCGACGTCAAGCGCAAGTCAGTGACCTCAAAAGGGGGTCAGGGGTCCCAAAAAGGGGGTTGGGGGTCTTAAAAAGGGATTGGGGGTCTTAAAAAGGGGGTTGAGAGACCCTAAAATGGGGTTGGGGGTCTCAAAAAGGGGTTTGGGGGGTCTTAAAATGGAGTTTGGGGGTCTTAAAAAGGGGTTTGGGAGATCCTAAAAGGGGTTTAGGGGTTTCAAAAAGGGGGTTGGGGGGTCTTAAAAGGAGCTTGAGGTATCCTAAAAGGGGGTTGGGGTGTCCTAAAAGGGGTTTGGGGGTCTCAAAAATGGGTTTGAGGTGTCCTAAATGGGGTTTAGGGGTCTTAAAAGGAGCTTGGGGGATCCTAAAAGGGGTTTAGGGGATCCTAAAAGGGGATTGGGGGTCCTAAGAAGGGGTTTAGGGGTCTCAAAAATGGGTTTGAGGTGTCCTAAATGGGGTTTAGGGGTCTTAAAAGGAGCTTGGGGGATCCTAAAAGGGGTTTAGGGGATCCTAAAAGGGGGTTGGAGGGTCCCAAAAAGGGGTTTAGGGGTCCCAAAAAGGGGGTTCGCCGTGCTGGTGGACTACATCCGCGTGCTCGACTTCGACGTCAAGCGCAAGTCAGTGACCTCAAAAGGGGGTCAGGGGTCCCAAAAAGGGGGTTGGGGGGTCTTAAAATGGAGTTTGGGGGTCTTAAAAGGGGGTCAGGGGTCTCAAAAAGTGGGTTGAGAGATCCTCAAATGGGGTTGGGGGAGGGTCACAGGGGGATTTGAGGGGTGTTGGGGGTCCTAAAAAGGGGTTGGGGGTCTTAAAAGGGGTTTAGGGGTCTCAAAAAGGGGTCAGGGGTCCTAAAAAGGGGGTTTGGGGTCTCAAAAAGGGGGTTGGGGGTCCTAAAATGGGGTTGAGGGGTCTTAAAATAGGGTTTGAGGGTCTTAAAAAGGGGGTTGGGGGTCCCAAAAAGGGGTTTAATGGTCTCAAAAAGGGGGTTGGGGGGTCCTATAAGGGGTTTAGGGGTCTTAAAAGGGGTTTAGGGGTCTCAAAAAGGGGTTTCGGGGGTCTTAAAATGGATTGGGGTCTTAAAAAGGGGCTTGGGGTGTCCTAAAAGGGGGTTGGGGGATCCTAAAATGGGGTTGAGGGGTCTTAAAAGGGGGTCAGGGGTCTCAAAAGGGGTTTAGGGGTCTCAAAAGGGGTTTAGGGGGTCCCAAAAAGGGGTTTAGGGGGTCCCAAAAAGGGGGTTCGCCGTGCTGGTGGACTACATCCGGGTGCTCGACTTCGACGTCAAGCGCAAGTCAGTGACCTCAGAAGAGGGTCAGGGGTCTCAAAAAGGGGGTTGGGGGGTCTTAAAATGGAGTTTGGGGGTGTTAAAAGGGGGTCAGAGGTCTCAAAAAGGGGTTTGGGGGATCCTAAAAGGAGCTTGGGGTGTCCTAAAAGGGGGTCAGGGGTCTTAAAATGGAGTTTGGGGATCTCAAAAAGGGGGTTGGGGGGTCTTAAAAGGGGGTTGGGGGTCCCAAAAAGGGGGTTGGGGGTCTTAAAATGGGGTTTGGGGGTCTTGAAAAGGGGTTTGAGGTATCCTAAAAGGGGTTTGGGGGTCTCAAAAAGGGGTTTGGGGGTCCCAAAAAGGGGGTTCGCCGTGCTGGTGGACTACATCTGGGTGCTCGACTTCGACGTCAAGCGCAAGTCAGTGCCCCCAAAAGGGGGTCGGGGGTCCCAAAAAGGGGTTTAATGGTCTCAAAAAGGGGTTTAGGGGGTCTCAAAAAGGGGTTTGGGGTGTCCTAAAAGGGGTTTAGGGGTCTTAAAAGGGGGTCAGGGGTCTTAAAATGGAGTTTAGGGGTCTTAAAATGGAGTTTGGGGGTCTTAAAAGGAGATTGGGGGTCTCAAAAAGGCGTTTGGGGTGTCCTAAATGGGGTTGAGGGGTCTTCAAAGGGGGTCAGGGGTCCCAAAAAGGGGGTTGGGGTGTCCTAAAAAATTTTGTTTCTATTATTATTATTTTATTTTATTTATTTACTTATTTACTTATTTTTTTTTCAATTTTATTTTATTTTATTTTTATTTTTTGGGGTGGGGGGGGCTCCGAGGGGGGGAGGGGGTTTTGAAGCCTCCCAATTCCACCCCCGGGGTAGGAATTTTTTTTTATCATTATTATTAATTAATTTTTTGTTTGTTTGTTTTTGGGTTTTGTTTGTTTGTATTTGTTTATTTTGTTTTTGGGGTTTTTTTGTTTTTTTGGGGTTTTTTTGGGTTGTTTTGGGTTTTTTTTGGTGGGTTTTTTTTTGGTTTGTTTTTGGGGTTTTTTTTTGGTTTTGTTTTTTTTTTCTATTTTATTTTTTTTTTTTCATTTCATTTTATTTTTTTTGCCTCCGGGGGGTGTTTTGAAGCCCCCTGATCCCACCCCCGGGGTAGGAATTTTTTTTTTTATCATTATTATTAATTAAATTTGGGGGGGGGTTTTTTTGTGTTTTTTTTGTTTGTTTGTTTTTTTTTTTTTTTTGGGTTTTTTTGGTTTTTTGGGGGTTTTTTGGGTTGGTTTGGGGTTTTTTTGTGGGTTTTTTTTGGTTTGTTTTTGGGGTTTTTTTTGGTTGTTTTTTTTTTTTTTTTCCCTTTTATTTTTTTTTTCATTTTATTTTTTTTTTTTTTTTTTGCCTCCGGGGTGTTTTGAAGCCTCCCAATTTCACCCCCGGGGTAGGAAATTTTTTTTATCATTATTATTATTAATTAATTTTTTGGGGGGGGGTTTTTTGGTGTTTTTTTTTGTTTGTTTGTTTGTTTGTTTTAGTTTTGTTTTGGGGTTTTTTTTGTTTGGTTTTTTGTGGTTTTTTTGTTGTTGTTGTTGTTGTTGTTGTTGTTTTTTCTTTTTTTTTTTTTTTATTTTATTTCCATTTTATTTTTATTTTTTTGCCTCCGGGGGGTGTTTTAAAGCCCCCCGTTCCCCCCCCGTGGTTAATCCCCCCCCTCCTGGGGCAGGTATTTCCGGCAGGAGCTGGAGCGGCTGGACGAGGGGCTGCGCAAGGAGGACATGGCCGTGCACGTGCGCAGGGACCACGTCTTCGAGGACTCCTACCGCGAGCTGCACCGCAAATCGCCCGAGGAGATGAAGAACAGGCTGTGAGGGGCCTGGGGGGCTCCTGGGATAGGGCCGGGGGAGCCCAAAGTGTCCCCTGGGTACCCCAAAGTGTCCCCTGGGTACCCCAAAGTGTCCCCTGGGTACCCCAAAGTGTCCCCTGGGCGTCTTAAAATGGCCTTTGGGCACCCCAGAATGTCCCTTGGGCACCTTAAAATGGCCCCTGGGCACCTCAAAATGTCCCCTGGGCACCTTAAAATGTCCCTTGGGTGCCTTAAAATGGCCTCTGGGCACCTTAAAATGGGCCTTGAGCACCTTAAAAGGTCCCCTGAGCACCTTAAAATGTCCCTTGGACACCTTAGAAGGTCCCCTGGGCACCCTAAAATAGATCTGAGCACCATAAAATGTCTCCTAGCTATCCCAAAATGTCCCCTGGGCACCTTAAAATGGCCCCTGGGTACCTCAAAATGTCCCTTGAGCACCTTAAAATGGGCCCTGGGTACCCCACAATGTCCCCTGGGCACCCCGAAATGGCCCCTGGGCACCTTAAAATGTCCCTTGAGCAGCCTAAAATAGCTCTGGGCATCCTAAAATGTCCCCTGGGCACCCCAGAATGTCCCCTGGGCACCCTAAAATAGTACCGGGAGCTGCACCGCAAATCGCCCGAGGAGATGAAGAACAGGCTGTGAGGGGCCTGGGGGGCTCCTGGGATAGGGCTGGGGGAGTCAAAGTGTCCCCTGGGTACCCCAAAATGGCCCTTGGGTGCCTTAAAATGGGCCTTGGGTGCCTTAAAATGGGCCCTGGGCACCCTAAAATGTCCCTTGGACAACCTGAAATAACTCCAGGGCACCTTAAAATGTCCCTTGGGCAGCCTAAAATAGATCTGAGCACCATAAAATGTCTCCTAGCTATCCCAAAATGTCCCCTGGGCACCTTAAAATGGCCCCTGGGTACCTCAAAATGTCCCTTGAGCACCTTAAAATGGGCCCTGGGTACCCCACAATGTCCCCTGGGCACCCCGAAATGGCCCCTGGGCACCTTAAAATGGCACCTGGGCATCCTAAAATAGATCTGGGGACATTAAAATGTCCCTTGGGCACCCCAGAATGTCCCTTGGGCACCTTAAAATGGCCCCTGGGCACCCCAAAATGTCCCTTGGACAACCTGAAATAACTCCAGGGCACCTTAAAATGTCCCTTGGGCACCCTAAAATAGTACCGGGAGCTGCACCACAAATCGCCCGAGGAGATGAAGAACAGGCTGTGAGGGGCCTGGGGGGCTCCTGGGATAGGGCTGGGGGGCCCTAAAGTGTCCCCTGGGTACCCCAGAATGGCCCTTGAGCACCTTAAAATGTCCCCTGGGCGCCTTAAAATGGCCTTTGGGCACCCCGAAATGTGCCATGGGCACCTTAAAATGGCCCTTGGGCACCCCAAAATGTCCCCTGGGCGCCTTAAAATGGCCTTTGGGCAACCTGAAATAACTCTGGGGTACCTTAAAATGTGCCTTGGGCACCCCAAAATGTCCCTTGGGCAGCCTAAAGTAGATCTGGGCAACCTAAAATGGCCCTTGGGCACCCCAAAATGTCCCTTGGACAACCTGAAATAGCTCTGAGCACACTAAAATGTCCCCTGGGCACCCCAGAATGTCCCTTGGGCACCTTAAAATGGCACCTGGGCACCCTAAAATAGATCTGGGGACACTAAAATGTCCCATGGCCACCTTAAAATGTCCCTTGAGCGCCTATGTCCCTTGAGCACCCTAAAATAGTACCGGGAGCTGCACCACAAATCGCCCGAGGAGATGAAGAACAGGCTGTGAGGGGCCTGGGGGGCTCCTGGGATAGGGCTGGGGGAGCCCAAAGTGTCCCTTGAGCACCTCAAAATGTCCCTTGGGTGCCTTAAAATGGCCCTTGAGCACCTTAAAATGGCCCCTGGGCACCTTAAAATGGGCCTTGGGTGCCTTAAAATGTCCCCTGGGCAACCTGAAATAACTCTGGGGCACCTTAAAATGTCCCCTGGGTACCCCAAAGTGTCCCTTGGGCACCCCAAAGTGTCCCCTGGGTACCCCAAAGTGTCCCTTGGGCACCCCAAAATGTCCCCTGGGCGCCTTAAAATGGCCTTTGGGCACCCCAAAGTGTCCCCTGGGCAACCTGAAATAGCTCTGGACACCTCAAAATGTCCCCTGGGCATCTCAAAATGTCCCTTGGGCACCCTAAAATGGCCTTTGGGCACCCTAAAATAGCTCTGAGCACACAAAAATGTCCCCTGGGCACCCCAGAATGTCCCTTGGGCACCTTAAAATGGCACCTGGGCACCTTAAAATGTCCCTTGGGCAGCCTAAAATAGCTCTGGGGACTCTAAAATAGCTCTGGGGACACTAAAATGTCCCCTGGGCACTTCAAAATGGCCCCTGGGCACCTTAAAATGTCCCTTGGGCAGCCTAAAATAGATCTGAGCACACTAAAATGTCCCCTGAGCACCCCAGAATGTCCCTTGGGCACCTTAAAATGGCACCTGGGCATCCTAAAATAGATCTGGGGACATTAAAATGGCCCTTGGGCACCTTAAAATGTCCCTTGGGCACCCTAAAATAACTCCAGGGCACCTTAAAATGTCCCCTAGGCACCATAAAATGGCCCTTGGGCACCTTAAAATGGCCCCTGGGCACCCTAAAATATCCCCAGGGTGCTCTAAAATATCACTTGGGCACCCCAAAATGTCTCCTGGGCACCTTAAAATGGCACCTGGGCATCCTAAAATAGATCTGGGGACATTAAAATGTCCCATGGGCACCTTAAAATGTCCCCTGGGCACCCTAAAATAGTACCGGGAGCTGCACCGCAAATGGCCCGAGGAGATGAAGAACAGGCTGTGAGGGGCCTGGGGGGCTCCTGGGATAGGGCTGGGGGAGCCCAAAGTGTCCCCTGGGCACCCCAAAGTGTCCCCTGGGTACCCCGAAATGGCCCTTGGGCAACCTGAAATAACTCTGGGGCACCTTAAAATGTGCCCTGGGCACCCCAAAGTGTCCCTTGGGCACCTCGAAATGTCCCCTGGGCACCTTAAAATGGCCCCTGGGTACCTCAAAATGTCCCTTGAGCAGGCTAAAATAGATCTGGGCACCTCAAAATGTCCCTTGGGCACCTTAAAATGTCCCTTGGGTGCCTTAAAATGGCCCCTGGGCACCTTAAAATGGCCTTTGGGCATCCTAAAATAGCTCTGAGCACACTAAAATGTCCCCTGGGCACCCCAGAATGTCCCTTGGGCACCTTAAAATGGCCCCTGGGCACCCTAAAATAGAAAACCCCCTCAATTCCTCCCCAAACCCCCTCCAACCTCCCCAATTCCACTCCAAACCCCCTCCAACCTCTCCAAACCCCCCCAACCCCCCTCAATTCCTCCCCAATTCCCTCCAAACCTCCTCCAACCTCTCCAAACCCCCTCAATTCCCCTCCAAACCCCCTCCATCCTCCCCAATCCCCCCCAAACCCCTCAATTCCTCCCCAAACCCCTTCAATTCCTCCCCAATTCCCCCCAAACCTCCTCCAACCTCTCCAAACCCCCCTCAATTCCCCTCCAAACCCCCTCAATTCTCCCCAATTCCCCCAAAACCCCTTCCAACCTCTCAAAACCCCTCCCCAAACCCCCTCAATGCCTCCCCAAACCCCTCAATTCCTCGTCAAACCCCCTCAATTCCTCCCCAATTCCACCTCAAACCCCCTCAATTCCCCCCCAAACCCCCTCAATTCCTCCCTAATTCCACCCCAAACCTCCTCCAACCTCCCCAAACCCCTCTCCAACCCCCTTAATTCCTCCCAAACCCCCTCCAACCTCCCCAAACCCTTCCCTAAACCCCTCAATTCCTCCCCAATTCCCCCCAAACCCCTCCCCAAGCCCCTCTCTCACCCTGTTGTTCCCCTCCCCCCTGCCAGCTACATCGTGTTCGAGGGCGAGGAGGGCCAGGACGCCGGGGGGCTGCTGCGGGAGTGGTACATGATCATCTCCCGCGAGATGTTCAACCCCATGTACGCGCTGTTCCGCACGTCGCCCGGCGACCGCGTCACCTACACCATCAACCCGTCGTCCCACTGCAACCCCAACCACCTGAGCTACTTCAAGTTCGTGGGCAGGATCGTGGCCAAGGCCGTCTACGACAACCGTCTGCTGGAGTGCTACTTCACCCGCTCCTTCTACAAACACATCCTGGGCAAGTCCGTGAGGTGAGAGGGGACAGGAGACAGATTTGGGGTGATAGAGTCATTTATGGGGTGATAGAGTCATTTATGGGGTGCTGGAGTCATTTGTGGGGTGTGGGATGGCATTTGTGGGGTGCTGGAGTGCTACTTCACCCGCTCCTTCTACAAACACATCCTGGGCAAGTCCGTGAGGTGAGAGGGGACAGGGGTCATTTATGGGGTGATAGAGTCATTTATGGGGTGCTGGAGTCATTTATGGGGTGTGGGATGGCATTTGTGGGGTGCTGGAGTCATTTGTGGGGTGCTGGAGGTGTTTATGGGGTGCTGGAGCTGTTTATGGGGTGTGAGGTCTGTTTATGGGGTGCTGGAGTCATTTATGGGATGTGGGATGGTATTTATGGGGTGCTGGAGGTGTTTATGGGGTGCTGGAGTCATTTATGGGGTGTGAGGTCTGGTTATGGGGTGTGGGGTGGCATTTGTGGGGTGCTGGAGTCATTTATGGGGTTCTGGAGGTGTTTACGGGGTGTGAGGTCTGGTTATGGGGTGCTGGAGTGTTCCTTCACCCGCTCCTTCTACAAACACATCCTGGGCAAGTCCGTGAGGTGAGAGGGGACAGGGGACAGATTTGGGGGGCTGGAGTCATTTGTGGGGTGATAGAGTCATTTATGGGGTGATAGAGTCATTTATGGGGTGATTGAGTCATTTATGGGGGGCTGGAGTCATTTATGGGGTGTGGGATGGCATTTGTGGGGTGCTGGAGCTGTTTATGGGGTGCTGGAGGTGTTTATGGGGTGTGAGGTCTGGTTATGGGGTGCTGGAGTGTTCCTTCACCCGCTCCTTCTACGAACGCATCCTGGGCAAGTCCGTGAGGTGAGAGGGGACAGGGGATGGGTTTGGGGGGCTGGAGTCATTTGTGGGGTGTGGGATGGCATTTGTGGGGTGCTGGAGGTGTTTATGGGGTGCTGGAGTCGTTTATGGGGTGTGGGATGGTATTTGTGGGGTGTAGGACAGCATTTGTGGGGTGCTGGAGGTGTTTATGGGGTGTGAGGTCTGTTTGTGGGGTGCTGGAGTCATTTATGGGGTGATAGAGTCATTTCTGGGGGACTGGAGTCATTTGTGGGGTGCTGGAGTCGTTTATGGGGTGTGAGGTCTGGTTATGGGGTGCTGGAGTGTTCCTTCACCCGCTCCTTCTACAAACACATCCTGGGCAAGTCCGTGAGGTGAGAGGGGGCAGGGGACAGATTTGGGGTGATAGAGTCATTTCTGGGGGGCTGGAGTCATTTATGGGGTGTGGGATGGCATTTCTGGGGTGTATGATAGCATTTGTAGGGTGTGGGATGGCATTTGTGGGGTGCTGGAGGTGTTTATGGGGTGCTGGAGTCATTTGTGGGGTGTGGGATGGCATTTGTGGGGTGCTGGAGCTGGTTATGGGGTGTGAGGTCTGGTTATGGGGTGCTGGAGTGTTCCTTCACCCGCTCCTTCTACAAACACATCCTGGGCAAGTCCGTGAGGTGAGAGGGGGCAGGGGTCATTTATGGGGTGATTGAGTCATTTATGGGGTGCTGGAGTCATTTATGGGGTGTGGGATGGCATTTGTGGGGTGCTGGAGTCGTTTATGGGGTGTGAGGTCTGGTTATGGGGTGCTGGAGTCATTTATGGGGTGTGGGATGGCATTTGTGGGGTGCTGGAGTCATTTATGGGGTGTGGGATGACATTTATGGGGTGATAGAGTCATTTGTGGGGTGCTGGAGTCAATTGTGGGGTGTGGGATGGCATTTGTGGGGTGTTGGAGCCATTTATGGGGTGCTGGAGTGTTCCTTCACCCGCTCCTTCTACAAACACATCCTGGGCAAGTCCGTGAGGTGAGAGGGGGCAGGGGACAGATTTGGGGAGGCTGGAGTCATTTGTGGGGTGTGGGGTGGCATTTGTGGGGTGCTGGAGTCGTTTATGGGGTGCTGGAGGTGTTTATGGGGTGTGAGGTCTGGTTATGGGGTGTGGGTGGCATTTGTGGGGTGCTGGAGTCATTTATGGGGTGATTGAGTCATTTATGGGGTGCTGGAGTCATTTGTGGGGTGATAGAGTCATTTGTGGGGTGTGGGATGGCATTTATGGGGTGCTGGAGGTGTTTATGGGGTGCTGGAGTCATTTATGGGGTGATTGAGTAATTTATGGGGTGACAGAGTCATTGATGGGGTGTGAGATGCCATTTGTGGGGTGTGGATGGCATTTGTGGGGTGCTGGAGGTGTTTATGGGGTGATAGAGTCATTTATGGGGTGTGAGGTCTGGTTATGGGGTGCTGGAGTGTTCCTTCACCCGCTCCTTCTACAAACACATCCTGGGCAAGTCCGTGAGGTGAGAGGGGACAGGGGACAGATTTGGGGGGCTGAGAGGGGGTCAGGGGGGTGCTGGAGCTGTTTATGGGGTGCTGAACCCCCTTCAAAAGGTTTGGAGTCATTTATGGGGTGCTGGACCCCATTAGAGGAGTGTGGGACTGTGTTTATGGGGTTCTGGAGCCCTGGCAGTGTGTGACCCCAGTTTTGGGGTCTCCAGCAGGGTCTAACCCCATTTTTGGGACTCCCAGTGGGATCTGACCCCATTTTTGGGGCTCCCCATCATTTCTGACCCCATTTTTGAGCCTCCTCATGGTTTCTGACCCCATTTTTGGGGTCTCCAGCAGGATCTGACCCCATTTTGGGGCTCCCCGTGGTTTCTAACCCCATTTTTGGGGCTCCCCGTCGTTTCTGACCCCATTTTGGGGTCTCCAGCAGGGTCTGACCCCATTTTTGGGGCTCCCTGACAGGATCTAACCCCATTTTTGGGGCTCCCTGTGGTTTCTGACCCTATTTTTGGGGTCTCCAGCAGGGTCTAACCCCATTTTTGGGGCTCCCAGTGGGATCTGACCCCATTTTTGGGGCTCCCCGTGGTTTCTGACCCCATTTTTGGAGTCTCCAGCAGGGTCCCACCCCATTTTTGGGGCTCCTCATGGTTTCTGACCCCGTTTTTGGGGCTCCTCATGGTTTCTGACCTCATTTTTGGGGTCTCCAGCAGGATCTGACCCCGTTTTTGGGGCTCCCCGTGGTTTCTGACCCTATTTTTGGGGCTCCCTGTGGGGTCTGACCCTCTTTTGGGCCTCCCCATGGTTTCTGACCCCATTTTTGGGGCTCCCCATGGTTTCTGACCCCATTTTTGGGGTCTCCAGCAGGATCTGACCCCATTTTTGGGACTCCCCGTGGTTTCTGACCCCGGTTTTGGGGCTCCCCATCATTTCTGACCCCATTTTTGGGGCTCCCAGTGGGATCTGACCCCATTTTTGGGACTCCCCATGGTTTCTGACCTCATTTTTGGGGCTCCCAGCAGGGTCCAACCCCATTTTTGGGGCTCCTAGTGGGATCTGACCCCATTTTTGGGGCTCCCTGACAGGGTCTGACCCCGTTTTTGGGGCGCTGCCCCCCGTTTTGCCCCCAGGTACACGGACATGGAGAGCGAGGACTATCACTTCTACCAGGGCCTGGTGTACCTGCTGGAGAACGACGTCTCCACGCTGGGCTACGACCTCACCTTCAGCACCGAGGTGGGGACCCCCCAAAACCGGCACAGGGACCCCCAAAAATGGCACAGGGACCCCCAAAAATGGCACAGGGACCCCCAAAAACAGCACAGGGACCCCCAAAACCGGCACAGGGACCCCTAAAACGGCACAGGGACCCCCAAAATGGCACAGGGACCCCCAAAATGGCACAGGGACCCCCCAAAACCGGCACAAGGACCCCCAAAACCAGCACAGGGACCCCCAAAACCGGCACAGGGACCCCCCAAATCGGCACAGGGACCCCCAAAACCAGCCCTGGGACCTCCCAAAGCAGCCCTGGGACCCCCTAAACCAGCCTCAGGGGCACAGGGACCCCCCAAAACCAGCCCTGGGACCCCCAAAACCGGCACAGGGACCCCCAAAAACAGCCCTGGGGGCACAGGGGCCCCCCAAAATGGCACAGGGCCCCCCAAAATGGCACAGGGACCCCCCAAAACCGGCACAGGGACCCCCCAAACCGGCACAGGGACCCCCAAAACCGGCACAGGGACCCCCCCCAAACCAGCCCCAGGGGCACAAGGACCCCCCCAAAACGGCACAGGGACCCCCCAAACCAGCACAGGGACCCCCAAAACGGCCCTAGGACCCCCAAAAACAGCACAGGGACCCCCCAAACCGGCACAGGGACCCCCCAAAACCAGCCCCAGGGGCACAGGGACCCCCAAAACGGCACAGGGACCCCCCAAAACGGCACAGGGACCCCCAAAACCAGCACAGAGACCCCCAAAACGGCACAGGGACCCCCCAAAACCAGCACAGGGACCCCCCAAAACCAGCACAGGGACCCCCAAAATCAGCCCAGGTGCAGGAATTTGGGGCTCAGGGATGTCCCCTGAGGCTCAAGGATGTCCCCACCATGTCCCCACATCCTCCTGACCCCCCTGTGCCCCCCTCAGGGGCAGGAATTCGGGGTGTGTGACCCTCAGGGATGTCCCCTGAGGCTCAGGGGTGTCCCCAAGCCCCTCTGACCCCCCCCCGTGCCCCCCCCAGGTGCAGGAATTCGGGGTGTGTGACCCTCAGGGATGTCCCCCCTGTGTCCCCAAGCCCCTCTGACCCCCCCGTGACCCCCCAGGTGCAGGAATTCGGGGTGTGTCACCCTCAGGGATGTCCCCCCTGTGTCCCCACGCCCCTCTGACCCCCCCGTGCCCCCCCAGGTGCAGGAATTCGGGGTGTGTGACCCTCAGGAATGGTCCCCCTCGTGTCCCCAAGCCCCTCTGACCCCCCCTGTGCCCCCCCAGGTGCAGGAATTCAGGGCTCAGGGATGTCCCTCGAGGCTCAGGGATGTCCCCACGTCCTCCTGACCCCCCTGTGCCCCCCCAAGTGCGGGAATTCGGGATTCAGGAATGTCCCCTGAGGCTCAGGGATGTCCCCAAGCCCCGGTGACCCCCCCGTGCCCCCCCAGGTGCAGGAATTCGGGGTGTGTGACCCTCAGGGATGTCCCCAAGCCCCTCTGACCCCCCCGTGCCCCCCCAGGTGCAGGAATTCGGGGGTTCAGGAATGTCCCCTGGGGCTCAGGGATGTCCCCTGGGGCTCAGGGATGTCCCCAAGCCCTGCTGACCCCCCGTGCCCCCCCAGGTGCAGGAATTCAGGGTGTGTGACCCTCAGGGATGTCCCCTGAGGCTCAGGGATGTCCCCCCCATGTCCCCAAGCCCCTCTGACCCCCCTGTGACCCCCCAGGGGCAGGAATTCGGGGTGTGTGAGGTTCAGGAATGTTCTCCCCCCGTGTCCCCACACCCTGCTGACCCCCCTGTGACCCCCCAGGTGCAGGAATTTGGGGCTCAGGGATGTCCTCTGAGGCTCAAGGATGTCCCCACCATGTCCCCACATCCTCCTGACCGCCCTGTGCCCCCCTCAGGGGCAGGAATTCGGGGCTCAGGGATGTCCCCAAGCCCTGCTGACCCCCCCAGGTGCAGGAATTTGGGGTGTTTGAGGTTCCCCAGGTGTGGAAATTTGGGGTGTTTGACCCTCAGGGATGTCCCCCCTGTGTCCCCAAGCCCCTCTGACCCCCCCGTGACCCCCCAGGTGCAGGAATTCGGGGTGTGTGACCCTCAGGGATGTCCCCTGAGGCTCAGAGATGTCCACTGGGGCTCAGGGATGTCCCCAAGCCCTGCTGACCCCCCTGTGACTCCCCAGGTGCAGGAATTCGGGGTGTGTCACCCTCAGGGATGTCCCCCCCATGTCCCCAAGCCCCTCTGACCCCCCCCGTGACCCCCCAGGTGCAGGAATTTGGGGTGTGTGACCCTCAGGGATGTCCCCCCTGTGTCCCCAAGCCCCCCTGACCCCCCCAGGTGCAGGAATTCAGGGCTCAGGGATGTCCCCTGAGGCTCAGGGATGTCCCCAAGCCCCTCTGACCCCCTCCAGGTGCAGGAATTCGAGGTGTTTTTGCCCCTCAGGGATGTCCCCTGAGGCTCAGGGATGTCCCCACACCCTGCTGACCCCCCCGTGCCCCTCCAGGTGCAGGAATTCGGGGCTCAGGAATGTCCCCTGGGGCTCAGGGATGTCCCTCGAGGCTCAGGGATGTCCCCCCCCGTGTCCCCACGCCCTGCTGACCCCCCTGTGACCCCCCAGGTGCAGGAATTCGGGGTGTGTGACCCTCAGGGATGTCCCCTGGGGCTCAGGGATGTCCCTTGAGGCTCAGGGATGTCCCCAAGCCCCTCTGACCCCCCCGTGCCCCCCCAGGTGCAGGAATTCGGGGTGTGTGACCCTCAGGAATGTCCCCTGGGGCTCAGGGATGTCCCCTGAGGCTCAGGGATGTCCCCAAGCCCCTCTGACCCCCCCGTGACCCCCCAGGTGCAGGAATTCGGGGTGTGTGAGGTGCGGGACCTGAAGCCCAACGGCGCCAACGTGCTGGTGACGGAGGAGAACAAGAAGGAGTACGTGCACCTGGTGTGCCAGATGCGCATGACAGGTGAGCCTCGGCCACAGCAGCACCCTGGGGGGTCACCAAAGACCCTCCTGACCCCCCAAAAAATCCTCCAGGGGCCATCAGGAAGCAGCTGGCAGCGTTCCTGGAAGGCTTCTACGAGATCATCCCCAAGCGCCTCATCTCCATCTTCACGGAGCAGGAGCTGGAGCTGCTCATCTCGGGGCTGCCCACCATCGACATCGACGACCTCAAGGCCAACACCGAGTACCACAAGTACCAGGGCAACTCCATCCAGGTGGGGAGGGGTCCTGGGGGTGGGGGTTGGGGGGGTTTTCATGGGGTTTTGGGGGGGATTCCAGGGGGTTTCAGGGGTTTCCAGTGGTTTTTTTGCGGGATTCCAGGGGGTTTCAGGGGATTCCAGGGGGTTTTGGGGGGGGATTTCAGGGGGTTTTGGGGTGTCTCAGGGTTTTTTGGGGGGATTCCAGGGGGTTCTGGGGTACCAGGACAACTCCATCCAAGTGGAACTGGATCTTGTGAGGTTCCAAGGGGGATTCTGCAGGGTCATAGGACGTTCTGGGGGGATTCTGCAGGGTCCCAGGAGGTTCGGGGAGGGGTTCTGCAGGGTCTCAGGAGGTTCTGGTGGTCTCAGGAGGATCT
The DNA here is from genome assembly GCA_014839755.1 of Sylvia borin. Taxonomy (NCBI): domain Eukaryota; kingdom Metazoa; phylum Chordata; class Aves; order Passeriformes; family Sylviidae; genus Sylvia; species Sylvia borin. Next base: position 137,265 of record JACEWE010000077.1, on the reverse strand, counting down.
GGGAGGATTCTGCAGGTCCCAGGAGGTTCTGGTGGGATTCTGCAGGTTCCAGCAGGTTCTGGGTGGATTCTGCAGGTCCCAGGACGCTCTGGTGGTCCCAGGTGGATTCCAGAGGCCGCCAGCAGCTCACTGTCCCTGTCCCTGTCCCTGTCCCTGTCGCTGTCCCTGTCCCTGTCCCTGTCCCCCCCGTGTCCCCTGTCCCCCAGATCCAGTGGTTCTGGCGCGCCCTGCGCTCCTTCGACCAGGCCGACCGCGCCAAGTTCCTGCAGTTTGTGACGGGCACGTCCAAAGTGCCGCTGCAGGGGTTCGCCGCCCTCGAGGGCATGAACGGCATCCAGAAATTCCAGATCCACCGCGACGACAGATCCACCGACCGGCTGCCCTCGGCGCACACCTGGTGAGGGGACAGGGGACATGGGGACACTGGGGGACATGGGGACATGGGGACATGGGGACACTGGGGGACATGGGGACACAGCTCTGCCCTCGGCGCACACCTGGTGAGGGACAGGGGACACTGGGGACACATGGGGGACACGGCAGGGACATGGGGGGACATGGGGACACAGCTCTGCCCTCGGCGCACACCTGGTGAGGGACAGGGGACACTGGGGACACATGGGGGACACGGCAGGGACATGGGGGGACATGGGGACACAGCTCTGCCCTCGGCGCACACCTGGTGAGGGACAGGGGACATGGGGACACTGGGGACACTGGGGACACTGGGGACATGGGGCACAGCAGGGACATGACAGGGACATGGGGACACTGAGCTCTGCCCTCGGCACACACCTGGTGAGGGGACACTGGGGGACATGGGGACACTGGGGGACATGGCAGGGACATGGGGGGACATGGGGACATGGGGACACTGGGAGACATGAGGACATTGGGGGGACATGGGGACACTGGGGACATGGGGACATGGGGACACGGCAGGGACATGGGGACACTGGGGGACATGAGGACATTGGGGGGACATGGGGACACACAGCTCTGCCCTCGGCGCACACCTGGTGAGGGACAGGGGACACTGGGGGGACATGGGGACATGGGGACACGGCAGGGACATGGGGACATTGGGGGACATGACAGGGACATGGGGACACAGTTCTGCCCTCGGCACACACCTGGTGAGGGACAGGGGACATGGGGGACAGGGGGACACGGCAGGGACATGGGGACATGGGGACATTGGGGGACATGGGGACACTGAGCTCTGCCCTCGGCGCACACCTGGTGAGGGGACACGGGGACAGAGGGATATGGCAGGGACATGGGGACATTGGGGGACATGGGGACACAGCTCTGCCCTCGGCGCACACCTGGTGAGGGACAGGGGACACTGGGAGACATGGGGACATGGCAGGGGACACGGGGACATGGGGACACTGAGCTCTGCCCTCGGCGCACACCTGGTGAGGGACAGGGGACACTGGGGGGACATTGGGGACACTGGGGACATGGCAGGGACATGGGGACATTGGGGGACATGGCAGGGACATGGGGACACAGCTCTGCCCTCGGCGCACACCTGGTGAGGGACATGGGGACATTGGGTGACAGGGGGACACGGCAGGGACATGGGGACACTGGGGGACATTGGGGGACATGGGGACACTGGGGACATTGGGGGACATGGGGACATGGGGGACATGGGGACATGGCAGGGACATGGGGACACAGCTCTGCCCTCGGCACACACCTGGTGAGGGGACACTGGGGGGGACATGAGGGGACACAGAGGGACACTGAGACAGGTGACACACGAGGGCACACCCAACCTCCACCACCCTCTGCCCACACCTGGGACAGGGGGACATCACGGGGTGGCAGGGGACACCAGGAGGACAGAGAGATGAGACCAGGGGACACACGGGTGATGAGGTGACACCGGGAGGCGACTGGGGACGAGTCACTTTGGGGTCAGCTGAGGACACCAAGACAGGGACACTCCCCCAAGGAGCAGAATTCGGGGGGCTGGGAGAGGTGACAGGGGGACACGGTGGGACACGGTGGGGGAGAGGTGGGTGGAGGTGGCACTGGGGACAGTGACAATGACACGGGTGTGTCCCCAGCTTCAACCAGCTGGACCTGCCGGCCTACGAGAGCTACGAGAAGCTGCGGCACATGCTGCTCTTGGCCATCCAGGAGTGCTCCGAGGGCTTCGGCCTGGCCTAGGGGGGACCCCGACCCCCCGCAGGGGCTCTATAAATATATATATATTTTTTTGTTCCATTGGCGCTTTTTTTTTTTTTGTTTTGTTTTGTTTTCGGGGTGGTTTGGGTTTTTTTTTTTTTTTTTTTGGTCGGTTTGGTTTTTTTGTTGGTTTTTTTGGGTTTTTTTTTTCCTCCGGTCCCGGTTTGGGGAGGGGGGTTTTTTTTGCTCTGTTGGAGGGTTGGGGGTTCTCTTCTCCTCCCCTCCCATCCCCCCCCCCGTGTTGGGGGTTGGGGAGGGGGGCGGGGATGGCAAAAAGGGGGAGCCCCTGAAATTATAAATAATAAGTTCAGCCCCTCCCCCTCCCCACCACCTCAAAACTGAGAGAAAAAGTTAAAAAACAAAAAAAAGGAATAAAAAAGTGCACTCTTGGTAAGGGCAGTCCCGGTCGTTCTTGGGGGGGGAAGGGAGGGGTGGGGCTGGGCGCCATCTTGGGTGTGGCACTAGAGGCGGGTCGTGCAGGTGTCCGCCATCTTGAGTGTCCGCCATGTGTAATGTGGCGCGTTGGCCACACTGGAGGACGCCATCTTAGTTGTGGCACGGCGCCGTCGCCATCTGGCGGCCGCCATCTTGAGCGTGCTATGGGGCCTGGGGTGCGCCATCTTGAGCGTGGCTGTTGGTCGCCATGTTGGGACGCTGCCGCCGTCGCGAAGTGCCTTCGCCGGAAGTGACGTCATTACGCGGCGCCACTGATCCCGGCGGCGTGCAGGGCCGCAGCCATGACCCGCTCCCGTGAGTTCGGGGAGGCACCGGGAGGGCTCAGGGGGTTCTGGGGACCCCCGAGCTCACCCCGCCCTTCCCTGCAGGACGACAGGTAGAGGCGTCGCGGAAGAAACGCGTCCAGGTGAGCCCCAGGCCGGCCCGAGGCACGGAGGGAACCGGAGCGGGTTTGGGGGTGCAGCCCTTTGCCCCTCTGCGTGTGACGCCCCCTCATTTATGACCCCTCCGTGTCCCCAGGCGCGGCGCACACGCGGCGGGATCAAGAAGGACCCCGGGGTGCCGCAGCTCGGCCGCTTCGCCGCCTCCGTGGGGCAACAGAGCAAGAAAAGCCGGCAGAGACGGGTAAAGAACCTGCCGGGGCGTTTTGGGGGCGTCCCAGGTAACCCCGAGGGGAGGGAATTTTGGGGAGGGAATTTTGGGGTGTCCTCCAGATGTAACCCCGAGAAGGAATTCTGGGGTTTCCCTGGGGGTATCCCTGCCGAGTTCGAGCGGAGAAAGATTTTGGAGTGTTCCTCCCATTGTGACCCTCCGAGGGGCAGTTTGGGGTCACCCCTCCCGGGGGGTTTTGGGGGGTCTGACCCCTCCGTGTCCCACAGGCACTGAAGGTGCAGCAGCGATCGCACCTGGCCGTGCACCTGGCGGATGCTCTGCAGCGACAGCGGCACTTCCAGAGCCAGGTGGGGCTGGGAACACCCAAAGGGGCTCCCCAAAAAGTGAGGGGCTCCCCCTGGGAGGGAGGTGGGGCTCCCCAGAGGACAGGGGGGTTTCTCACACAGTGAAGATTCCCTGGAGAATTGGAGAATCCCCCCAAAAATCAGGGGCGTCCCCCCATGGATGGAGGGGTCCCCATAACACAGGTGCCCCCAGGAGAAGGAGGAAGAGGAGGAGGAGCCCCCCCAGCCCCCCCAGGATGAAGCATCGCTGCGGCAATTCGGCCGGGAGCTGCGTAAGGTCAGTGCCAGGGGGAGTTTGGGGGATTTTTTGGGGGGACAAGGGTCTTTCCCCCTCACCTGAACCCCGATTTCGGCAGGTGCTGGCGGCGTCTGACGTGGTGCTGGAGGTGCTGGACGCCCGTGACCCCCAGGGCTGCCGCAGCCCCCAGCTCGAGGGCTCCTTGAGACCCCACCAGCACCTCGTGCTCGTGCTCAACAAGATCGGTGAGAGGATCCGCGAGGAGGGGGTTGGTCCTGATGCGGATTTTTTTTGGGGGTCCCCCGCTGTCCCCACAACCCTGGGGACAAAGAACCACCCCTTGTGTGTCCCCCTCACCCCAGACCTGGTGCCCAGAGCCGTGGTGGCCGCGTGGTTGAAGCACCTTCGGGCCGAGTTCCCCGCCGTGGCCTTCAAGGCGTGCACGCAGCAGCAGAGCCGAAATCTGGTGCGTGCTTGGGTGGGCTTGAGGGAGGGTGGGGGGCTCAGGTCAGGGGGTCTCCCTGACCCCCCAGTGTGCCCCCCTCCCACAGAAGCAGACACGGAAGTCAGCAATGACGGCCCCCGAGGACGTGCTGGCAGGAGGAGCGTGCCTGGGGGCAGAGAGGCTCCTGCACGTGCTCAAGAACTACGGCCGCTGCGGCGAGGCCAAGAGCTCCATCACCGTGGGGGTCGTGGGTGAGGGGGGCTCAGGGGAGTTTGGGGGGCTGGGAAACGGGGGGTTGGGCTGGGGAGTGGGGGAAGGGGGCATGGGGGGAGTTTGGGGGGCTGGGAAATGGGGGTTGGGCTGGGGTGGTGGGTGAGGGGGGCATGGGGGGGAGTTTGGGGGGCTGGGAAATGGGGGCTGGGCTGGGGTGGTGGGTGAGGGGGGCTCGGGGGAGTTTGGGGGGCTGGGAAATGGGGGGTTGGGCTGGGGAGTGGGGGAAGGGGCTCGGGGGAGCTTGGGGGGCTGGGAAATGGGGGGTGTTGGGCTGGGGGGGTGGGTGAGGGGGGCTCAGGGGGAGTTTGGGGGGCTGGGAAATGGGGGGTTGGGCTGGGGAGTGGGGGAAGGGGCAGGATGGGGAGTTTGGGGGGCTGGGGTTGGGTGGGGGGCTGGGAAATGGGGGTTGGGCTGGGGTGGGGGGCTGTGGGTTGAGTGGGGGGCTTTAAATGGGAGGTAAAATAGGGGAGTTGATGTGGGAGTGGGTTTGGGGGATTTGGGGGGCTGGGAAATGGGGGGTTGGGCTGGGGTAGGGGGCTGGGGGAGAGTTTTGGGGGCTGGGTTTGAGTGGGGGGCTTTAAACGGAACATGAAATAGGGGAGTTGATGGGTGAGTGGGGTGGGGGGTTTTGGGGTGCTGTGGGTTGAGTGGGGGGCTGGGAAAGGGAGGTGTAATAAGGGGAGTTGAGGGGTGTGGGGGGTTTGGGGGGCTCTGGGATGAGTGGGGGCACATGGAGGGCTGTGGAACAGGGGGGTGTGGGGGCTTTGGGGGAATGTGGGGCTGGGGTTCAGTGGGGGGCTGTGCAATGGAGGGCTGGGGGTGAAGTGGGGGTTTTGGGGTCTCCCCCAGGGTACCCCAACGTGGGCAAGAGCAGCCTCATCAACAGCCTGAAGCGCAGCCGTGCCTGTGTGGTGGGGGCCACGCCCGGGGTCACCAGGTGAGACCCCCAGGGCTGAGCTGGGCTGGGGTCACAGTGCCCAGGGGGGTGGGAGGGGCCTGGGTTGACCCTGCCCAGGTGTGTGGGTGTGGCTCTGGGAGCATCACTCAGGTGTGTGGGTGTGGCATAGGGAGCCCTGCCCAGGTGTGTGCTGGGTGTGGCACACAGACCCCGCCCCCAGGTGTGTGCTGGGTGTGGCACACCGACCCCGCCCCCAGGTGTGTGCTGGGTGTGGCACACCGACCCCGCCCCCAGGTGCCTGCAGTCCGTGAAGCTGGACCAGCACATCCAGCTCCTGGACTCTCCTGGGGTCGTGCTGGACTCTGGGGACCCCCCGGCCGCCGCCCCCCTGAGGGGAGCCCTGGCCCCCCAACGCCTCAGGGACCCCCTGAGCCCCGCCTGCGCCATCCTGCGCCGCTGCCCCGCCCTGCAGGTGCGTGGGGACCCCTTCTGGGGGGGCTGAGGGTGTTTTGGGGTGCCCCCCATCACCATGGCAACGAGGGAGGTGGGTTCCCAATTTGAGGGGACCCCGTTTTTCCAGCTCCATCAGCAGCTTTAGCCCTCAGCTCTTGGCAGGGGGTCCCTCAGTGACCCCCAAAATGGTCATTAAGGTGGGGGCTCAACCTCAGAGCAACGGGGGGAGGGCAGCTTATTTACTTTTTGACCGCAAGGAGAGGAACAACGAGGCGACAACCCCTTTGTCCTTTCCTCCCCAACCCCCCCTGTGTGCCCCCCACAGCTGAGTGAGCTCTATGGGGTCCCCCCCTGCGCCGACCCCCTGCATTTCCTGGCGCACCTGGCGCGGCGGCAGGGCCGGCTCCGCCCGGGGGGGCTGCCCGACACCCACGCCGCCGCCGTGGCCCTGCTCAGGGACTGGACCAGGTGTGTGAGGGACACGGGCGATTTGGGGAGGGGTCTTCACACGCTGAGCTCGTTTTTGGGGGGGTTGGGGAGGGTCCTCATACAGCCACAGCCCCATTTTGGGGGGCTGGAAAGGGGTTTCCACACCCTCACCTCCTTTTTGGGGGGCTGAGGAGGGTCCCCATACACCCTGACTCCCATTTTTGGGGGATGAGGTTGGTCCCCATACACCCTGACCCCATTTTTGGGGGATGAGGTGGGTCCCCATACATCCTGACCCCATTTTTGGGGGATGAGGAGGGTCCTCATACACCCACACCCCCATTTTGGGGGGCTGGAAAGGGGTTTCCACAATCTAATCCCTTTTTTGGGGGGCTGGGGAGGGTCCCCATACACTCTGACCCCCATTTTGTGGGGCTGGGAAGGGGTTTCCACAATCCAACCCCATTTTTGGGGGATGAGGTGGGTCCCCATACACCCTGACCCCATTTTTTGGGGATGATGAGGGTCCCCATACACCCACACCCCCATTTTGGGGGGCTGGGAAGGGGTTTCCACAGTCCACTCCCCTTTTTGGGGGGGCTGGGAAGGGTTTCTGCACCCTCACCCCCTTTTTGGGCACTGTTTTTAGGGGACAGGAATGATCTCCCCACACCCTGAGCTCTATTTTTGGGGACAGGAGGGATCTCCCCACACCCTGAGCTCTGTTTTTAGGGACAGGAGGGGTGTCCCCACACCCTGAGCTCTGTTTTGGGGACAGGAGGGATCTCCCCACACCCTGAGCTCTGTTTTTGGGGGACAGGAATGATCTCCCCACACCCTGAGCTCTGTTTTTAGGGACAGGAGGGATCTCCCCACACCCTGAGCTCTGTTTTTGGGGGACAGGAATGATCTCCCCACACCCTGAGCTCTGTTTTTGGGGGACAGGAAGGGTCTCCCCACACCCTGAGCTCTATTTTTGGGGACAGGAGGAGTCTCCTCACACCCTGAGCTCTGTTTTTGGGGACAGGAGGAGTCTCCTCACACCCTGAGCTCTGTTTTTAGGGACAGGAGGAGTCTCCCCACACCCTGAGCTCTGTGTTTGGGGACAGGAGAGATCTCCCCACACCCTGAGCTCTGTTTTTAGGGACAGGAGAGATCTCCCCACACCCTGAGCTCTGTTTTTAGGGACAGGAGGAGTCTCCTCACACCCTGAGCTCTGTTTTTAGGGACAGGAATGATCTCCCCACACCCTGAGCTCTGTTTTTAGGGACAGGAATGATCTCCCCACACCCTGAGCTCTGTTTTTTGGGGACAGGAGGAGTCTCCCCACACCCTGAGCTCTGTTTTTGGGGACAGGAGGAGTCTCCCCACACCATAACCCTCCTTTTTCCCCCACAGTGGGAAGATCTCATACTACACCCACCCCCCAAAATCACAGGGGGTCCAACTGGAGGCCCAAATCCTGCCAGCACTGGGGCCAGCACTGGACCTGGAGGCTCTGGAACAGGGCGACGCCGAGGTCCTGGCAGGTGAGCAGCACCTGATCCTCACTCCATCCCTTTGAGGACCCCCCCAAAACTCACCTGGTTCCCCCCACAGCTGTCCCAGTGACGGTGACAGGGCTCGGGCTGTCCCCAGTGGAGGAAGAGGAAGGAGAAGCCATGGAGGATGACAGTGGTGACCTGGAGGTGGGAAGGGATTTGCTGAGGTGGGGAAGGGTTTTTTTTGGGGGAAAGTGGGTTAATATTTGACCCCTTCCTCAGCTTGGCACGATGACAGTGGAGCTCAAGCCCAGGGTGAAGTCGGGGAGCACCAAGGGGGAGTCAGTGCCCAGAGCCCCCAGTCTGGAGGAGGTGGCTGCACTCCCTGCTCTATTCCAAGGTCAAGGGCTGCAGGCAGCTGGAAAAAGGAGAAAAAAGTTACAAAAAAGAGCAGGTGAGTGAAGAAGTGAAGACACCTCCTTTTCCTGATCCCCATCAAACTTTCCTGACCATCTCCCTTCGAATTCCTGATCACTTCTGTCCCGCAGACAAAATCGCCACGAAGCTGTCGGAGACTTTGGAGGCGGCCATGCAGTTCTGAGAGATAAAAAAGAATTAAAATATTATGGCTAAAGAAGAAATGGTTAAACCTCCTTTTTTAGAAATGAACCAAGGGAACGGGGGGTGCTATAGGTCTGTGGTTTGGGGGGATTTTTCAAGTAGGAGGTTGAAATGTGGAGGCTTTGGGGGTGTCCCTGTGGGGTTTTATGGGGGTCTCACCCCATCTTACAGCTCGGGGGGTGAGTGAGGATGTTGAATCCCCCCATATTTGAGGGTACCCTGTTTTTACAGCAGATTTAACGCTCAGCCACTTAGCAAACCTCAAAACTGGATTCAAGGGGAGTGCTCAACATTGAGGTTGCCCCCCATTATTGAGGGCACATTACCTCTCACAGCCTTCCCCAATTCCTATAACACCCAGTGCCCCACTTTGACACTAAATGAACATCTCCCAACCCTCCAGAGCACCCTCAAGGCCAACCTTGGACACCCCACACGCTCCCTGAGGTCCCACAGCTCCCCCAAAACCCCCTTGTACACCCCCAAAAGGCAACAGAGCGTCTCCACAAACCATCACACTTACTCTCAGCTGTACAGGCAGGGGGATGAAGGTTTCCCCGGGATTTTGGGGTGCCCTCAATATCGCAGTGCCGCGCTGAGGGTGAGGCGGGCACCAAGCTCCCCTCAGCCTCTGCCGCCATTTTGCCACCTCTTCCTCCGCCTGCGGGAAGGGCCGTGGCAGCGTGTTACAGGTGGCGGTGATGTCACTCGTTCAAATAACGGCTGGGAAGGGGAAGGGAAGGTCGAAATGGGCCATTGCGGGTGATTTTGGGGGCGTTTTACGTTTTTTTCCAGCGCCATTTTGCCGCCGTGAGGGTTTGGGGGGGGGGGCGCGTGCCGCTCTTTTCCCGCTCTTTTCGCCACCTGAGGGGAGGGGGGGGAGGGCGGAGCGCGAGACTCGCCCGGCGGGTGCCGGAGGGCGGGGCGAACTCGGGCTCTCGGCCAATCGTGATGTGAGGATGGGATGATAGGCGGGGCGAACGCCGGGCTGGACCAATGGGAAGCGGGGATGGCGTGGGCAGGGCCGGTGTGTGTGGGCGGGGCCTGCGCAGTCGCGGGCGGAGCGCGGTCGGTGACGGTTCGTGTGTGCGCCGCGTCTTTGGCCGGGCCTTAGAGGCGGGTGGTCTCTGCGGCCCTGCTGAGGGTGGGACGCAGGGGACGGCCTTAGTGGTGCTCTCGTCGCGGTTTTAGTCCGCGCGGTGCTTGTTTTCCTCTCAGAGCTGCTTGTGAGAAATGTCCCAGCGGAAGCGCAGCAAAGGATTCGGCTCCTCTCAGGTGAGAAGCTGCCCCCTGCCCCTTCTCCACTCGTTTATTCTTCCCTTCCCGCGTGGCCCCTCTCGTTCTCCCCTCTTCTGTTTTGATCCCTTCCCCAGCATTAACTTCTCCCGCTTCCCCTGTCCTTCGCTCTCAGATGACCGATGGGGAGGATGATTTCATCCCGACCCAGACGGAGCGGCGCTCCCAGGACCAGGTGAACCAGAAGGTGGATTGCGGTGATCCCCTCTGTCCCCGCTCCTGGAGTCCCGTGTCTGCATTCTTCTGTTATCAGCCCCGCTCTTGGCCTTCCCTGCTAATTCCCCACAGGTGAGTGAGCTGGTTCAGTTCCTGCTCGTGAAGGACCAGAAGAAGATCCCTATCAAGAGACCAGGTAGGTTTAGGGGAGCTCTTTTTCACAGCGTTTGGACCCCTAAATCCTTGCTGGCCGTGGGGAGCTCAGAGCTCCAGGCTCCCTCAGCAGTTCCCTGCCTGTTTCTTGTAGAGATGCTGAAGAATGTAATCCGGGAATACAAGGATGCCTACTCAGAAATCGTCAATAAGGCGGGCAAGACCCTGCAGGAGGTGGGGGGAACACGGCAGGGGAAAGGAGGGAGAGTTTTAGGGGGGGAAAAACGCCCCGTGGATTAATCCTTGTGCTGCCACAGGTGTTCGGGCTGCAGCTGGTGGAGATCGACTCCAAACGCCACACCTACATCCTCATCAATAACCTGCCCCGTGCTGAGGGCGAGTACCTGTGCAGGTGAGGGGAGATACCTGTGCAGGTGAGGGGAAATACCTGTGCAGGTGAGGGGGGATACCTGTGCAGGTGAGGGGAGATACCTGTGCAGGTGAGGGGAGATACCTGTGCAGGTGAGGGGGGATACCTGTGCAGGTGAGGGGGAATACCTGTGCAGGTGAGGGGAGATACCTGTGCAGGTGAGGGGCTGCTGCTGAGGGACTCCTGGGTGGTCTGAGATGAGGGGAACCCCATCAGCGTGTCCCCCCACATGGGTGACACACCCGTGTGTGCCGCAGGGACGAGGAGAAGGAGAAGATGGGGCTCCTCTTAATCATCCTCAGCTTCATCTTCATGAAAGGCAACTCGGTCAAAGACAGTGAGTCCTCCCTCAAACCTCCTCTGCACCCCACTTCACACCCCACTGACTGACCCCCCCTTTTCCAGGCGCTTTGTGGGAGTTCCTGCATCTGCTCCGTGTGTACCCAGGGTAGGATATGGGGGGGACACACACAGGGAATGGGGAGGGGAAGGGGCTGCTCAGTGCCACCCCTCACTAACCCCAATCCTCAGGAAGCAGCATCAGGTGTTTGGGGACGTTCGGAAGCTGGTGACGGAGGAGTTTGTGCGGCAGAAGTGAGTCGTGGGCTCCTGGTGGGGTGTGGGGGATTTGGGGTGTGTGGGGTTTGGGGTCTGAGGTTTGGGGTGTGGGGTGTGTGGAGTTCGGGGTGTGTGGGGTTTGGGGTCCAAGGTTTGGGGGGTGCAGGGTTTGGGGTGTGGGGTTTTGAGTATTTGGGGGATGTGGGGTTTGGGGGGTAGAGTGTGGGGTTTGAGGTCTAAGGTTTGGGGTGCAGGGTTTAGGATGTTCGGGGTGCAGGGTTTGGGCAGTTTGATGTGTGGTCTTTGGGATTTAGGATGTTCGGGGTGCAGGGTTTGAGCTTTGGGGTGCAGGATTTTGGGCAGTTTGGTGTGTGGGCTTTAGGGTTTAGGATGTTTGGGCTGCAGGGTTTGGGCTGCAGGGTTTGAGCTTTGGGGTGCAGGGTTTGAGCTTTGGGGTGCAGGGTTTGGGCTGCAGGGTTTGGGCAGTTTGGTGTGTGGGCTTTGGGGTGCAGGGTGTGAGCTTTGGGGTGCAGGATTTGGGGTGCAGGGTGTGAGCTTTGGGGTGCAGGATTTGGGCTGCAGGGTGTGAGCTTTGGGGTGCAGGGTTTGGGCAGTTTGATGTGTGGTCTTTAGGGTTTAGGAGGTTTGGGGTGCAGGGTTTGGGCAGTTTGATGTGTGTTCTTTGGGGTTTGGGGTGTTTGGGGTGCAGGGTTTGAGCTTTGGGGTGCACGGTTTGGGGTGCAGGGTGTGAGGTTTGGGCTGCAGGGTTTGAGCTTTGGGTGCAGAGTTTCAGCTTTGGGGTGCAGGATTTGGGCTGCAGGGTTTGGGCAGTTTGGTGTGTGGGCGTTGGGGTGTTTGGGGTGCAGGGTTTGGGGTGCAGGGTGTGAGCTTTGGGGTGCAGGGTTTGGGCTGCAGGGTTTGAGCTTTCGGCTGCAGGGTTTGGGCAGTTTGGTGTGTGGTCTTTAGGGTTTAGGGTGTTTGGGCTGCAGGGTTTGGGCAGTTTGGTGTGTGAGTTTTGGGGTGCAGGGTTTGAGCTTTGGGGTGCAGGGTTTGGGCAGTTTGGTGTGTGGTCTTTGGGGGGTTTGGGCTGCAGGGTTTGGGCTGCAGGGTTTGAGCTTTGGGTGCAGAGTTTCAGCTTTGGGTGCAGGGGTTTGGGGTGCAGGGTTTGAGCTTTGGGGTGCAGGGTTTGAGCTTTGGGGTGCAGGGTTTGGGCAGTTTGGTGTGTGAGCTTTGGGGTGCAGGATTTGGGGTGCAGGGTGCAGGATTTGGGGTGCAGGGTTTGAGCTTTGGGGTGCAGGGTTTGGGCTGCAGGGTTTGAGCTTTGGGGTGCAGGGTTTGGGCTTTGGGGTGCAGGGTTTGGGCAGTTTGGTGTGTGAGCTTTGGGGTGCAGGGTTTGGGCTGCAGGGTGTGAGCTTTGGGGTGCAGGGTTTGAGCTTTGGGGTGCAGCGTTTGGGCTGCGGGGCTCCCCCATCCCTCCCGGTGTGCCCAGAGCAGCCCTGGCGCCAGCCTTGGCCAGGCTGTTTATACCACACCGCAGAGCAACGCCTGCAGCCCCCAACCCCCCACAGCCCGAGGGGTGCCTCGTGGGGCTGGGGGACGTGCTGGACACCCCAAAACCTGCAGGGAGGACTCACCACCCACCCCTCTGCAGGTACCTGGAGATCACCTCCATCCCCCTGACAGACCCCCAGGAGTTCAAATACCAGTGGGGGCCACGAGCAGAAAAGGAAATCTCCAAAAAAGACGTGCTGAACGCCGTGGCCAAGGTGAGGCTGTGTTGCAGGGGGGGGCATCTCTGGGGTTTTTTTTTGGGGGGTCTCGATTTGATGCCCCTCTCACCCCGTTTTTTTTTTTTTTCCTCCCACTCAGATACAAGGCAAGGACCCCACATTTTGGTCAAGCCAATACAGCGAGGCTGTGGCCACCCACAGACCCCCTCCCCAAAAATAAAGGCACCCCGTTGGTGTGCAGCCCCTCCCCCTCGATCTCCACGCTCAGTGCTTGGTTGTCCAAGGTTTAATTTGGGGGTGGGGGTCTCCCCTTGTCCCCAGGGGACCCCTCAGAAGTGCTCAGGGACAGTGTTGAGGGCATCAGCTGCAGTGCGGTTGATATCGACATTCTGCGGGGTGAAAATGGGGGAGTTTTGGGGGATCTCCCCCCAAAATCTAACACCCCTCTCAGTTTATTAGGGGAGGGGGGTTTAATGAGATCTCCACCCTCTTTTTGGGGTGGGTTTGGGGATGGGGGGAGGGGTCCTCACCTGGGGCTTTGCTCGGTGGGTGTTCACCGCCTCGATGTTGAGGAAGATGGACTCCACCTCACAGCCTGGTTCCAGGGGAAGGAGGGACCTGGCTGCAGCTTTGGGGGGGCTTTGGGGGGCTACTGTCCCCATCTGGGGGGGATTGTCCCCGTTTTGGGGAGGGACACTGGGGGTATGGTCTTCTCTTGGGGGAAATTGTGCTCTGGAACAATCATCTTTTGCAGAGGAGGGGTTGTCCCCATTTTGGGGTGGGACACGGGGAACAGTCCCTTTTTGGGTTTTTTTTTTTTTTTTCCCATTTTTAGGTGGGATAATGGGGTTATTTTGGGGGTCTCTTGAGGTGGTTGTCCCCTTTTTTTATGCTGGGACACTTTAAGAGATGATTTCCTTTGGGGGGTATTGTCCCCATCTGGGGAGGGACTCTGGGGGGACAGTCCCTTTTTTGGGGGAATATTGTTCCCATTTTGGGGACGGACTCTGGGGTAACAATCCCTTTTTGGGGGAAATTGTCCCCATTTTGGGGAGGGACTCTGGGGTAACAACCCCTTTTTGGGGGGGAATATTGTTCCCATTTGGGGGAGGGACTCTGGGATAACAACCCCTTTTTTGAGGGGAATTGTCCCCATTTTGGGGAGGGACTCTGGGGGGACAGTCCCTTTTTTGGGGTGACACTGTCCCTGTTTTGGGGAAGGACTCTGAAGGAACAGTCCCTTTTTGGGAGGAATTGTCCCCGTTTTGGGGAGGGACTCTGGGGTAACAACCCCTTTTTTGAGGGGAATTGTCCCCATTTTGGAGAGGGACTCTGGGGGGACGGTCCCTTTTTTGGGGGGGATATTCTCCCCTTTTTGGGGAGGGACTCTGGGATAACAACCCCCTTTTTTGGGGGGCCACCACCCCGCTCACCATAGGCCACGGGGGTCAGCTTCAGCACCGTGTGCAGGGGGCACTTGAGGTAGGGCAGCTCATCTGGGGGAGGAAGGTGACAGATTTAAGAGCACGAGGTGGGCACAGCAGCAGGTCTGGGCTGTCCCCAACTGTCCCCTGCCTGTCCCCAAGGCCTCACCCGCGCTCTTATCCAGGAAATAGGCCAGCAGGCAGCGCATGACAGCCTGGTGACACACCACCAGGACGTTCTCCTGCCGCTCCAGCTCCATGATGACAGGCTCCAACCGCTGCACCAGGTCCTCGTAGGACTGCAGAGGGGCTTTAGGGGGGATGTCCCCAAACCCCTGATCCTCCCCCCGCCCCCTAAATGTGAGATTTTTGGGGGTTACCTCTCCCTTGGGGTAACGATAACGATACTTGTCCTGATCCCGCAGCGCAAGCTCCTTGGGGTAACGCTCCTGGATCTCCTCGTAGGTCATCTCCTCACACACCCCCTGTGAGGGGGACACCAGCCTTTTGTTGGGGGGATGTTTAGGGGGTTCCTCCCTCCCCTCCAAAACAAAAAAAAAAAAAGAAGGGTGTGGCTCACGGCGTCGATCTCGTTGAGGGCTTTCCACTGCTCGTAGGGCACGCCCAGCGCCTCGGCGGTTTGGATGGTGCGTTTCATGTGGCTGGTCCAAACCTTCAGCTCGCGGATGTTTTGGCTGCGGATGAACTGGGCCAGCGCCTGCGCGTACTGGGAGGGGCGGGGCAGAAGGGTTCGGTCACTTGGGTGTGGCTTTTTCCTGGTCCTGTCCCCTCTGGGCACAGCCCAGGGGATGGAGAGCATCGGGGTGTGGTCTAAGCCCTGCCCCTTTCTGGGTGTGGCTTGGGCAATAAGCTCAATGTCGTGATCACCTGGGGTGGCTCCGCTGGGTGTGGCCTCTTTTAGCCCCACCCTACGCCTCACCTGTTCTCCCCAGCCTCACCTGGTACCCTTGAGGGGACATCCCTGTGTCCCCACAGGCTGAGCTGGCTCTGGCCCCACCTGGGGACATCCCTGTGTCCCCTCAGGTGTGTCCCCACAGGCTGAGCTGGCTCTGTCCCCACCTGCTGTCCGCGAGGGGACATCCCCGTGTCCCCAACAAGCTGAGCCACCTCTGTCCTCCCCTGGGGACATCCCCGTGTCCCCAACAAGCTGAGCCGGCTCTGTGCCCACCTGGGGACATCCCCGTGTCCCCAAACAAGCTGAGCCAGCTCTGTCCTCCCCTGGGGACATCCCCGTGTCCCCAACAAGCTGAGCCGGCTCTGTGCCCACCTGGGGACATCCCCGTGTCCCCCAACAAGCTGAGCCGGCTCTGTCCCCACCTGGGGACATCCCCGTGTGCCCACCTGGGGACATCCCCGTGTGCCCACCTGGGGACATCCCCGTGTCCCCCAACAAGCTGAGCCGGCTCTGTCCCCACCTGAGGACATCCCCGTGTCCCCACCTGGGGACATCCCCGTGTCCCAAACAAGCTGAGCTGGCTCTGTGCCCACCTGGGGACATCCCCGTGTCCCCAAACAAGCTGAGCCACCTCTGTGCCCACCTGGGGACATCCCCGTGTCCCCACCTGGGGACATCCCCGTGTCCCAAACAAGCTGAGCCACCTCTGACCCCACCTGGGGACATCCCCGTGTCCCCAACAAGCTGAGCCACCTCTGTGCCCACCTGGGGACATCCCCGTGTCCCCAAACAAGCTGAGCTGGCTCTGTGCCCACCTGGGGACATCCCCGTGTCCCCAAACAAGCTGAGCCGGCTCTGTCCTCCCCTGGGGACATCCCCGTGTCCCCAACAAGCTGAGCCACCTCTGTGCCCACCTGGGGACATCCCCGTGTCCCCAAACAAGCTGAGCTGGCTCTGTGCCCACCTGGGGACATCCCCGTGTCCCCAAACAAGCTGAGCCGGCTCTGTCCTCCCCTGGGGACATCCCCGTGTCCCCAACAAGCTGAGCCGTCTCTGTCCCCACCTGGGGACATCCCCGTGTCCCCAACAAGCCGAGCCAGCTCTGTGCCCACCTGAGGACATCCCCGTGTCCCCACCAAGCTGAGCCGTCTCTGTCCTCCCCTGGGGACATCCCCGTGTCCCCAGACAAGCTGAGCCACCTCTGTGCCCACCTGGGGACATCCCCGTGTCCCCAACAAGCTGAGCCGTCTCTGTCCCCACCTGGGGACATCCCCGTGTCCCCAACAAGCTGAGCTGGCTCTGTCCCCACCTGCTGGCCGCGAGGGGACAGCCCCGAGTCGCCGCCGATGCGTCCCCGCAGGT